>JAAEAF010007348.1:0-30882 GCA_011037195.1 Triatoma infestans
GTATACTCTAGTAGTATAGTTTACTAAGTATACTCTAGTATAGTTTACTAACTATACTCTAGTATAGTTTACTAAGTATACTCTAGTATAGTTTACTAAGTATACTCTAGTAGTATAGTTTACTAAGGATACTCTAGTAGTATAGTTTACTAAGTATACTCTAGTAGTATAGTTTACTAAGTATACTCTAGTAGTATAGTTTACTAAGTATACTCTACTAGTATAATTTACTAACTATATTCTAGTAGTAAAGAAAATCGCGGAGAAATGATGAGTGACAAAGGAGCCTTCCAAGACTAAAACATTTTGACCGATAACATTTTTGGGCAAAAATAAAGTGTGCAATATAAAAAACTGTACTAAGGGCCGTTAAAATATTGAAAGTAAATAAATCACCAGGGCCAGATCTTGTACCTAATGAATTCTTAAAATATCTTTCTGATGAAGGCTTAAATTTTAATTTAAAATTAGTTAACATGGTTTTACAGAAAGAGGAAACGCCATCTTCATGGAGTAGTACAAACATGTGTGTCATTTTTAAGAAAGGTGGCCCCCTACTTCCAGAGAATTATCGAGGCATATCACTTTTAAATTCTATCACTAAACTATTCACGCAAATTTTACATAACAGAATTATTAATTGGACTGAATACTGTAATCCTCTCTCAGAAGTGCAAAGTGGGTTTCGAAGTGGTAATGGGTGTCTAGACAATATATTTATTTTACGTTCTATTATTAATCTACATCTTCGCCAAAACAGAGGTAAACTTTATTGCGGGTTTGTCGATTTTAAGAAAGCCTTCGATACGATTAACCATAGGTTACTTTGGAATAAATTATATAAATTCGGCATTAGCAGAAAAATAATAAACTGGAAAACTTATATAGTAAAGCCATTGTTTCTATTAAAATAAACAATCAATTCTCAGATCCCATACAAATAAACCGAGGGGTTCTCCAAGGAGATGTTTTATCGCCAAAACTGTTTTTAATTTTTAATTATTAAACATCTAGACAGCTTTCTTAGAGAGAAGAATTGCCAAGAAGTGTCAATAAATAACAAGTATGGAATCCGCAGTTTACTTTAGGCTGATGATTTGATTCTCCTCGCATATACACCAATAGAATTGCAAAAGAAATTGAACGCCCTCCACAAGTACACTCTCGCCAATGGGTTGGAAGTATACGTTGAAAAAACAAAAATTATGATTTTTAGTAAAGGTGGAAAACGTAGCAAGAAAATAAAATTCTTCTATAACAAACTGATGCTAGATATAGTTAGTAATTTTAATTACCTTGGAATTTTATTTTCAAGCTCAGGTCTGTTCTCTAAGGCAAGTGTTGATATGATAAATAAATCAACTGCAGCGATTAGCAAAGTAATAGGTATACTGTCGAAATCTAGAAATCCTAGTTGGCTGACGAAAGATAAACTGTTTGAAAGTTTAGTTAGATCAGTCCTACTTTATGGCGCAGAAGTGTGGTTCTTCGTTATTTAGAGCAAATCGAAACGGTTCTATCCAAGTACTTCACTTATATATTTCATTGGCCCTCTAGTACTCCGAAACACTTTATACGGTGTGAATTAGGTAAACACAGAATAAGTAATATAGTTTTTAAACTTACCCTGCAATGGTATGTTGAAATTCTAAGTATGCATGCAAATAGGCTGCCCAGAATATGTTTAGAACGGCAGTTAGATTTAGCAGAAAACTGTAATGACCAGATTTATAATTGGGCTATACAACTGAAACAACTGTTTACATTTGTTGAGTACGATTGGCTGTGGATGAATCGAGATCAGCAAATAGTACAGAATAATATTAAAAATATGTTGATTTCTTACGAGAATAAACTTTTCTCTGAGGACTGGGAGAGAATAAAGAATTCATTCTACAACACTATCTATTTTCCATTAAAAACAGTTCTGGGGATAGAGGAGTATTTTTATTTTAACGTGCCCTTTAAAGTAACTCGCCTTATTAGTGGAATCAGATTAATGCATTCCAAATATATACCACTCTATTTAGATGAAGTTAATTACAAGAGGGACGCGAAAGATATCTGCCAATACTGCAATTTAAATCTGAAAGATGATCTTTTTCATTTTTTCATTTCTTGTCCTTTATTTGAATCCTATAGAGCTATACATCTCGAACACTATTTATTGGAAGGTTCTGGTTTATAAGGGCTCCTTAAAGTAGACACAATTAATAAAATGTTTAGTATTTATTATTACAGTATAAAAACTTTAAAAAGGAAATTCTTAATTACAGATCTTCAAAAATAGTTATTTAAAATTTAAATTAATTCCTAAAAAATATATTATTATTATTATTATCAAGAACTTCTGGCATTTAGCTAATTTTCATTCTTGTAAATTTTTGCTCTGACGGTTTTTTTCTTTAATAACCTTATTTTATTTTATTTTCCTGAGCCTCACAACACTCGGTCGTCAATTTTCTGAATTTTGTAAAATTGGATTTTATTTTCCTGTAGCCTCACAACACTCGGTCGTCTATTTTCTGAATTTTGTAAAATTGTATTTTATTTGAGTCCTCTTTTTATACTAATCTCAAGTACGAATTTTTTCTTTTTTAGTTTCTCTGTTTATTTTACGTTTAAATTATATATATTTATTATGTTTAAGGAATTGATATCTTAAGACTATTTTAAGAAATGTATTTTGTTTAAACCCATAAATATGTTTGTTGAGAACTCCTCTGTAATGGTTAATAAAACTTAAATACAGAATTAAAAAAAAAAAATTACATAAAAAACTAAAATGCACATTTATTGTTAGCATTTTCAGAAATAACATGTGCACTATAAATCTACTTTAGCAATAAAGAAAATAAATGTGCAAAAAACTTAATTCTTTAGAAATAATTAAAAAAATTTGGTAATAAATAGTTTTTTTTTTTAAAAAAAAGGGCAATAGAATAAACGATTTGTAAATTCAAAATTTATATGTACATTTAATAAGTAATCTGAGCCTTTAAATAAATAAATGTGCTCTTTATATTTGTAAGCATAATAAGTAGTATATTGTGAACAACTCGAACAATATTGGTTCCTTCGAAAAATTACATATATAATATAAATTACATATATATAATTAAAATTATATTTTAAATAAATCAGCATTCACAGAGTGACTAATGGCCAATAAATTGGGTTATTTAAACCTCTAAAAGAATTTACTTGAATATTAAATTAATCATCCGTGTGAAATGAAAATATTTCTCCACAAAATCATAACTTTGCGCGCTTTCGTTTGTTTTGTATGCAAATTCACACATAACCATCAGTGGGATCACTAATAGTGTTTTCCCCTTATTTTAATCTATATTCTACAATTGTTATATATATATATATATCCCATTCTTTTCGGTAAAAATAGCAGACATTCCTGGACATTAAGGAATGTGATTCAGACGTTGAAATACCGCAGAAGAAACAAACTTAGTATATTCAAATATGAACGTATTAATTTTTTTTTCAACAAAAGAGAGTGAGGGAGGAGCACTAGATCTAATTAAATCGAAGTTATTATTTTTTTTTTTTTAATTTTTGTTTAAGATATTTTTTATTTGAAATAAAGATATTTATTTTTAGTGGATGTTTTGGGAGATTGCACAGAAGAGAATTTAGTGCAATACCAGCAATGTACAGTTGATGCAATGTCAGCAATGTACATTTCCATGTCATGTAGTTTCAATGAATGGCGCTCGCGCCAGTGTGCGTGTATGAAGAAAGTACCTAAAAAAAACCTCAGAAGTTTCGGTCAAACTCTGTCAACCGAAAATGCAACTATACTGAATTGGTTTGTAACCATTCTCGACATCGTCAAAACGGTCCTGTAATTAAAGTACGCACATCTAGGTACACACATACAGACATACTGCCTTTAACTGACACATTTTTCTAGAAAAAATAGATTTTTTAATGTTGTTGGGAAGCTGCAAATTTAAGTTCATCTATAAAAAAACATCCATTTCAGTACAATGTTCTACTATCTACTGCCACAATTAGGATACATTATAGGCCTTAATAGAATTCAAAGTTTGAAGAGAACGATTAACCGGAAGTACGACTTTACTCATTAACTTTCTGACTGATTTGGATTTTTTTTTGGCTTTAATGATTTTCTAAAAATATCGATTGCTGACTGCATATGGATAAATCTATTAATTTTGTAATAATAACAAATTTTGTAATAACTGCCGGATTATTTTTTTAGGCATTCTGGGAATCTATTACTTTAAGCCTAAAATGCTACTTCAAGTTTGTATGGTAGAGGATAGATGCTCAGTCTCATATTCTACAATACAGACAAATTCAGATTTTATAAAAAATCAATAAGTGAAATTATAATCGTGCGAACTATATGAGAAGTCGTGTTAATATTTTACACCAGATATTTTTTTAATTCGACTCTTTTTTACTTTCTTTTACTAATAATAGTAAGAGGAAGTAATGCGATCGTGACAGCTTTTCGGAATTGAGTTTTCACCGGCAATACTCGTTTTGAGGTCTCCTAAGTCTAAAAAAGTTTTTAGAATATGGTTTGTATGTGTGTGTGTGTGCGTGCGTGTGGATGTTTGTGAAAAGAATATCTCAAAAACGAAAAGTTGAAGGAACGAGAAGTTGCTCAAACTTGGTATTCCGTTTAGGTACTATCACCGCATCAGACGAGTTTTTTGTGTATTTCTCAAAAACGGCTCCAACAATATTTTTCAAACTTGGTATATCAACTAGACATACAAAAAATACAAAAAGCTACAACTTTTATTTGAAATATTTCTCCGGGAAGATTCTTTTAAGTAGGAGGGGTCGAGTAATGTTTTCTTTAATGTGCGATTTCAGTTCAAAAATGTGCTATACAATTCGGCCAACTAAATAATATTAATTAGAATTAATCAATTCCCAAAATTCCCAGTTTGAAGAAAATCGGTTGAGCGGAAGTGCGACTTTACTGAATAGGTTTTCAGTTTTTTTGTGATTTTCTCTATAAAAATGCCGTCAATTTTAAACACTAATAAGAATTGTAAGTGTAAAGAAAGTCCGTCATTTCGCAGCAAGAGAAGTCGTGTAAGTATTTTGATTAAGATGAACTAGATTTTGATTGAATAGCTATGTAGCTGTTGCGTAGATTTCCATCTTCATAGTACTCTTTTAATACTTTGTGGACTGTTCCACCTACATAAATTTTAGGATAATATATAATGAATAGCTTACAAGCTCCAGGTATAAGAAAAGTTTTTTAACTGAAAATTATGAATTCCTTGAAGAAATTTTTGTATGTGTTTAAAGCGAATTCTATTTTGCCCCACTAGAATAAACAGCCAAATACAAAATGGCGGACTTATAGCGTCTCTTACATTTCCACCTATTTTGCCTTTTTTTTAAACAATGGAATGAAAATTCTGAGTTTTTTCTTTGTAGCTCACATTAATTTTATAAAATAGTAAATATTATAATAACTTGATATCCTGCATTTTTTTCTGAAAAATTTTTATTGCACAATTTGATAATTTATAGAATACTACGACGGGAAAATTAGTAAAAAAATTCTAAACTAGTATTATCAAATAAATGATTAGCTATAAATAATTAGCTAATCACAGTGTAGAAGTAAAAGTGTGAAATGTGGGCATGGTCAACATGATAATTGTAAATTTCTGATTGGCCTAACATACGCCCACATTTCACACCGTCTGTTCTAAAAAAACCTGTGATCTGATCTGATCACTGTGATTGGTTAATTATTTGTAGCTAATTATTTCTTTGAAAAAATGGGTTAGAATTGTTTTACTATTTTACCCCTAAAGGTATTTTATAAATGATCAAATTGTGCAATAAAATAAAATAATAAAATGCAAAAAATCAAGTTATTTCTAACACAATATTTACTAGTTTACAAAATTAATGTGAGCTATACAGAAAAAAATCAGAATTGTCATTACATTGTTGAAAAAGAAAGAAAAATAGAATTAGGTAGAATGCAAGTTGCAGTATAAGTCCACCATTTTGTATTTGGCCGTTTATATTAATGGAACAAAATAAAATTGATGTTAAACACCCACACAGATTTCTCCAATGAGTTCATAATATTCAGTTGAAAAACTTTGGTCAGACCTAGAGTTTTTACCTATTCATTATATTATCCTTAATTTTATGTAGGTGGCGCAGTGCACAAATTATTGAAAGAGTACTATAAAAATGGTATTCTACTACTGCTTGATTATAAGAAGAAGAAGCGTTACATATTAGAGTTCGAAGTTCTAGAGGCCTGTAACTGTGTAAATTGGAGTAAGAGATAGTCATGTGAGTGTTTCACATCAGATTTCTTTCATTTATTTTCGAAAATAAAAATGTTATTCCGTACAATACCAGTGGAGTAGAAAATGGATTAGATACATTTATCTAGAGATAACCTAAATGGGCGTGGTAATGTCTATTTGATTATAGTCTCTCTTATAATAATTATAGTCCATAGTAATTGGCCAGGTAATTATGACATTTCACAGGTGTTTAACTATGATCTATTTATGGCCTCACGTATACTATGAAATATCTTATAATATATACACACATTTTCGTTCTAAGAAATATGTTCACTTATTAATCTTTGTATAAAAGTGTTGCGTGCGTTTTCTTGTTATCTAATATAATCTTGCCCGTTTAAAAGACCTTCTCTCTCGATGGAAAGAGAATATGGGAATAAAAATGGGCCATATAACTTTTTGAAGTTTGATGAGGGTAGCAATTAAAATTTAATTAGGAAGCATTGGTAAGTAACCGCTGATAATCAAACATAATATATTCTGATTTCGCTGACGGACTGAGGCGGACGTTGACAAATACGACTAAGTGTATTAGTGAATGAATAAATAATAATATAATGAAAATGTATAAATGAAATAAATAGCTCTAAATAACAACAAACATCATGAAATAAAAATTTACCTACTTTATTTACTTTACTAAAAATGTAAGTTTACTTTTGTAGGCTGATAATAGCTCCTTAGATCGAATCGTCTGAGACAAAAAGAAAACTTATTGAGAAGTCGTACAGTCGTAAGTACTTAACAGGATAATTCAACTGCCACTTCTCCAAATGGAACATAAGAATCAACATAATTTGAAATAAAACCTCTTGAATAATTATATTAACTAAATAATATAGAGAAAGATATTATACAAGGTTACTGATCTGCCTGGAAGAGGAGCTTGGTGTAGGGATTGAACAAAGGAAGATCTATGGCTAGAGGATAGATCTATTTTACAGGTTCATTATGGAATGCTGCTGCATCATGGAAAAGTGTCAGAGAAAAGTTGAAGAGGTGAGGATTATTTTCGGATAGCAAGCCTGCACTAAAGGCATTAAATAAGACGTGTTGCACTCTAAATTAGTTGATAAATTTAAGAGAAAACTGTAGGGGTAGTGAACCCCCACCACTCATAAACAGCCCCTCGCGCACAGAGAGAGGAGAGGGCTCGGCGAGTGTATATAAATACGAGAGAGACAGTCAGAAACCATTCTGAAAAATTCAGTCTTACACTCAAACATCCACTCCGTACATATCGTTTAGCCACGTCAGTCTGTCAGTTCAGTTCAGTTCAGTTCAGTTAGTGTAAAGTCTTTGGTATACAGTCAGTTATATATTTACATATATCAATTATATATCTTATACCTAAATTAAGGTGTTATTTATCTATCATCTTCAACAACCAACATCTCCTCACTACATCTTTACAAAACTTAATGGCCTCGCTCAGAGGAGCAAAGTACAACTCTTCTAGGACACGGACACGCGGCTATAGAGAGCAATGAGTATGCGGACGAGTTGGCTAACGTTGGATCCTCATTACCGTTTTGTGTTCCCAGTCAGCAGTCGTCTTCATCATATAAATTTGCGACAGGAACAGAGAATTGGAGAAGCACTGGAGCGGCACGAAATATATCTCCAAGACTAAAAGTCGGGGGGGGGGCCACGTTCCTTCTCTTCCTGAGCAGGTTATAATTGAAGTCCTGGTGGGAATACTGATTGGGCTCGCTTGGGTAGCCAGTCATTTACACAACACATGCAGGACGTCTTGTGACGATGGAGTCAGATGTACTACTAACTAGGTCAGGGTCCCCGTCTTACCAATACTAGTTTCCGCATATTTGGAAGGGTAACATTCTCAAGAGAATATTTGGAGGAGTAGGAGATCAAGGAGGTCTTAAGATATTGAGTCTGATCGGTAGATTGCTGAGGCAGTCTTCCTAGGGGATTGCTTTTTTTTACATTCTAAATAGCGGGCGGAAAAGAGCCTCATTGGCTTAGGTCCCGCGCTTGCGGTATCCATTGACATCAACAATAATAATAATACAATATTTCTTTAGTAAATGCAAAATATACGAATTTATTGAATATGTGGATGTGTCCGCAATGCTGGGTAAAATACTGGTATTTTTATCCATCGTGCATGCAATCATTTCGTTCCTGACGGTTTGGATTTTCACCTCGTACAGAGCAAATTCACCAAGTCGGTTAGACAGTTCACTTCAACGTAATGTGTCTGTACAACTTCACATTGTGGGGGGATATTATCGTATACAACTAATGATATTAAGCCAAACCATTCCAACAAGTGTGAGTGTAAACAGGAAATTACGTTGAAGGGAAACTCTCACAAGAACTTGGTGAATTTTGCACTCTGACGGATGGACGGAAAATCCGAAACCGGTCAGGTAATGCAAATGATATGCCGGCTACGACGGATAAAAATACCAGATATACGAATTTACTTTAGTTTTGTCAGCTTACCGCCAATGTTTACCATTATAGACCATTACCACACAGAATGGTGTTTTTTACTTTACGTTAACGCTGACATTCAACTACCACAAACCCGGTGCATAAATATGGCATCATCAAGGAGAGAAGAACTAACGTTGTACTGAAGCAGTTTTGTCTGAAGTTGTCATTCAGTTATGTAGTGAAGAGTGATTGCTTATCACAGTTATCTACATTTTTTCCCAAACTGCAAGAACTTCTCCGTCACTATTTCTAAGAGCGCAAAAAGCTGTCCATCAGAAACTTTGGAAGCTTTTGCTGACAGAATAAAGCATATTTCCACATCGCTCTTATTTAAAGCTCAACAAAATCCCTTACAAACGCTACAAAATCTAGTTGAACGATTAACGACAGACGCGTTTATCAAATCACTTCCGGCAAACATAAAAACCCAAGTGCAAACCAAATTGCCCAAAACGCTAGACGAAGCACAAAACTACGCCATAGCACTCAGAGACATCCAAAACTCGGAATCTCAAGCCTCCATTTTTGCCATAAAGGAGGCAGAAACCACTCAGAATTCCAACGATAAACCTCCGTCGCCCTGCAAACATTGTTCTGGCAAACACTGGAACAGTGAATGCACACAAAAATTTCAAGTCGTGGCAAATAAAAGAAGGCGAGTTTCTATTTGTAAACCATCTTCGCCTTGTAAATTTTGTCAAGGCAACCTTTGGAACCGCGACTGCAAAAACAACAATAATAATTTTAATAATAATAAAGTAGCGCGCACTAATTTTGGCAAAAAGCCACAATTTAAGCCAGACCATCGTACCTTCAGGCAAAGTAGGCCCTATTTCAAAAAACAAATGCCCAACAATAATAACAATAATAATAATAATAACATCAATAATAATAATAACAGATTTAATACTGGCAATACGTCGAATAAATGTGTTCCGCCAACATGCCAGATATGTGAAAAACGAGGGCATACTGCAAAGGCATGCTGGTTCAATAACTCAAAAAACGATTAGGTGCTCAGCCGTTTTCACAAACGGCGACCACTGTCTTGATCACGGCTCTCAACGATTCAAATAATTTATTAATCAACGTCCAAATTAAAAACAAAAAAGTTAAAGCTCTGATCGACTCGCTTCACACTCGCTCATAGATGCCAGTCACGTCAAATCGAGGCCCGACAAATCTGGTATCATTTTAAAATCAATCACAAACCAGATTATCCCCAATTATGGTCTATCAACCGTTCAATTATCCATAGGCCAAAACACAAAAATTCAAGGTAAATTCATAGTGTCCCAACTGAAAAATGAATTTGAAATGATCATTGGGAGAGACCTACTAACAAAATTTCAAGCCATTATTAATTTCAAAAACTCAAACATAATCATAAACAAAACAGTCATTCCATTCTTAACAGACAACACAACATCACAAATTAACAACATTCAAAACACAACTTTACCAGAAACATTATCAACCAGACACAAAATCAAAATTCCTGCACGATCACACATCGTCAATACTTACACGCTACATACAAAAATTCCAGACGGTTCCATAATATTGACCCAACATGACAATCTACCTACTGGAATTTACTTACCCCACACACTGGCTAACGTACATAACAATGCTTGTGCCATAACATTAATAAATACAACACAACATGAAATCTACATCACGAAACATTTTCCAATTGCACACATTCAATACAACCCTGAGACGTACAACTCATCAAACAAACATACCATAAATTCTATTCAACAACTCTCGCACGAACAAAAAACACAATTACAAGCCTTTCAACAACAATTACGCCAGAAACTCACTCATCTCTCTCCACAACAAGCAGACAAAATTGTTGAAACATTTTCTCCATTCTATGACACATTCACTCATGACAAAGATTACAAAACAAAATTTACAGATATTACACACCACATAGACACACAAAATCATCCGCCTGTACACAGTCGACCGTACAAACTATCACATTCAGAAGCCCCCATACTGAAAGCACTAATACAAGATAATCTGGATAGAGGAATAATCGAACCATCGACGAGTAACTGGGCTCATCCCGTGATTCTTGTTAGGAAGAAGTCTGCGGATCACACAAACGTCGATCCAAATGACATTACCCAGTTACGCAAACAATACAGATACGTGGTCGATTTGCGTAAATTAAACGCCATCACCACATCTGAAATTTATCCTCTTCCAGACATTCAATACATATTATCAATATTACATGACACAACATACTTGACAATACTCGACATCTCAAACGCATTCCACTCCATTAGACTTGACAAATCATCACAAGACAAAACAACATTCATAACACAATTCGGCACATACAAATTCTTATCTGTTCCGTTCGGTTTAAAGAACGCGAGTGGATCATATCAGCGTTTAATGGATAAACTCTTATCGGGTTACACGGGTGACATATGCCACACATTCATTGACGACATATTAATTTTTCACGGCAAAACATTTCATGAACATTTAACATCTACACAAAAAATTCTTACACAATTACAGAAGGGCAATCTTTGTATAGACCTAAATAAATGTACCTTCTTCAAAGAAGAATGCAAATATTTAGGCTATACATTGAGCAAAAAAGGCATTTCTCCAGATCACGAGAAGTTAAAAGCTGTGGAAACCTATCCAATTCCGAAAAAATTAAAAGACGTGAGAGCATTTTTAGGATTTATAGGTTTTTACAGAAAATTCATTCATAACTTCTCGGAAATAGCCAAGCCCCTTACAGACTTAACAAAGAAAAATACCAAGTTTGTATGGTCTTCTCAATGTTCATCGGCATTTCAAATTCTAAAACAAAAATTGATTTCTCCACCCATTCTGGCATACCCCAATTATAATTATGAATTTATATTGACTACGGACGCGAGCAATGTTGGCATATCTGCAATTCTAAGCCAACAAATAAACGGCGAAGAACGTCCAATAGCCTTTTCATCCCGCGTACTGTCTGAAACTGAAACAAGACTCTGCACTACGGAAAGAGAACTGTTAGCCATTCTCTTTGGCTGTAAACAGTACAGATATATCATTTTCGGCTACAAATTCAAAATTAATAACTGACCACATCAGAACATAGCAGGGCTTCAAAATTTAAAAGACCCGCATTCTAAATTATATAGATGGTCGCTTAAATTAAGCGAATTCGACTTTTACATCGAACATAGATCGGGTAAGAACATCGCGCATGCTGATGCTTTAAGCCGTTATATAGGCTGCATCAGTACAGATCAGACAGTGGACGAATATTATCCAAACATCGATCTACTTGAAATAGCTCAACAACAAGCTGATGATCCGGAATGTCAGCAATTAAAAACTACGAGCAATTACAAATTAAATGAACAAGGCCTCCTAATCACAGTTTCCGACAATTGTATTCTGGTACCGTCAGGGTTGCGTGATACTGTTCTGCGCCTTTATCACGACAATCCATTATCAGCACATTATGGTAGCCAGAAAACATACGAGCGGATAAGAAATCAATTCACATGGCCGAATATTTCAAATGATGGGCGCAAGTATGTACAAACCTGCTATAGCTGTGCCACAAGAAAGACTACTGACGCTTGCAAACCACCCTTAGGCACATTTAACGAGCCAAAAAACGTTTGGCAAGCCATTTCAGTTGACGTTGTAGGCCCACTGGAACACTCAACAAACACAGATACAGGAGAAGAGTACAAATATATATTAACCATAATTTGTCAGTATTCCCGCTATTTGGAAATGTTTCCGATGGCCAATCAAAAAGCGGAAACGATTGCTCAAATTATAGTTAACAATATATTTACTCGATATGGTACGCCCAAATATCTCCTCACTGATCTGGGTACAAATTTCACATCGACAATTATACTTGAGATCTGTGAATTATTAAAAATAAAAAAGGTTTGCACAATGCCATACCATCCTGCGTCAAATGGTCGCTTAGAACGTGTACATAGGGACAACGCCAACAATTTATCACACTACGTACAAACTGATAAAAATATCTGCCATTAATCAAAGCAGCACGTAATTCCACAAAAAATGTTTCAACGAATTTTACCCCTCATGAATTAGTTTTTGGTACCAAATTTCAATTTCCCTGGATACTAAACTATCCACAAAAAGATATTTAAAATTTTAACATTCATACAAAATGTCTATATGAAAAAATTCAAAAAGTTCGTCAACAGGCAAAAAATAATAATGAAAAAGCCAAGCAAACAAGGGAAAAATATTATAATAAAAGTGCTTCCAAACAAAATTTTTATGTAGGAGATAACGTTTATTTAAAAAATTTAACGCCCACGGGAAAATTCACAAAAAAATATCATGGCCCGTACCAAATTTACAAAATATTTTCCAACCAGACTGCACTAATTACCTTAAATAATAATGAAAGAAAATTAGTGCATCTAAGCAAAATTAAAAAAGCACATCTACGACAAAACCTACAAATACACATAAAATGAATCTACGTCCAAGAAAGGCAAACATTTAAAAACATTTTCGGAAAATTTAGACAAATTTTCCTGGTGTTGGGAGGAGACAATACTCTAGTCCAAGGAAAAATTTCAAAATTAATTTCAAAATTTAAATTCAAAGATAAACATTTTAATTAAAAATTTTAAATAAATTCAACATAACATCTCAGTAAATACACCCAGGCATTTTGAAAATTGTATTTAAACATTTCAATGCACGTTTCAAATTCAACATTTAATTTTAGTTCATACACCCTATTTATTTAAACAATTTCGTTAGTGTGAATTGAACAGTGATTATGGTCAATTTTAGGCCATACACCCCAATCATCATACATTTAATTATTGTTAATTTTAAATAATATACATTCTCATTCTTAACAATTTTAGGTTAAACACCCTATTTATTTAAACATTGAATTTTAGGTCATAAAGGAAATCATACAAAGCATTTACTAATGCATTGATACAAAGCAAATCCAAACATTTCTTATTTTAGATTTAGATACCGACAAAGGAGTCATAAGGAGCAATTGCTAATACTTTTCTTATTTTAGAGAAACAAACAATACGGGAATTTAACAAACTGTACAATGCTAAACTTTATTGCAGGATTAAAATACTGGAAAATTTATAAAAATGGAATACAACCTCCACAGCATTGTCTCAACGCCGACAAAACAGGTAAAAACCCTTTATTCTTAGATATATTTCATTTATTTGCTTCTTGTTTAATAGAATAGAAACGTCGACAAAAGGGTGAAATAACAATAAGCATAGCCAACAAACATTAGGAAGGAATTCCAGCCACATTCAATAGGAAAGGATTTTCAATTGGGAAATTTTAATCTTCAAGGAATTGCCGAACAATGGAAGTACTAATAAAAGGAGATATCTTTCTGCACCTGGTAAAAAAAAAAAACCCAGATTATTATAGTTACTACTTTCACTTTTAATTGTTCTTTGTCACATGTACCTTGAAGGGTGATTAAAATCAACACCCCATGTAAATAATTTTTTCATATGGCCATATACATTCATATATATTTTATGATACTATTATAATACTTGTTTACCACTAACAATATTCGCTTAATCTATCTAGCTTTAGCACTTGGAATTCTGTCGACATAATCTGCAGACAGTCATCGACCTTCGAAATATTAATTAATTATTTATGAGCTCTCACCCATATCCCGGCCGTATCCAACCCCAGCTGCACTCCAGCTGCACTCCTGCTCGCAAGAAATCGATTTCGTCCATTATTTATAAATTAATATTAAGTTTACATAAATTAAGCAAACGTTTCTATCAAGGCCTTCTTCGTACAACATAATGCATAAAACAAACTTCTTCGTACAACATAATGCATAAAACAAACTTCTTCGTACAACATAATGCATAAAACAAACTTCTTCGTACAACATAATGCATAAAACAGATTTAGAAAATAAAATCATCATTGCACCGTTGATTCAGAAATTAACTAAAACAAATACATTAAATCATTGCACCTTGATTTATAAGACAGCGTATGACAACTGCAACCCTTGTTGGAAGCAAAAAAAAAAAAAAAAAAAGTAATTTAATTCGTCTACAAACACAAAACAAACATAATATTTTATTCCACGAATGTATTTTTTTTTTGTTACTTTAACAAATTTATTTTCTTCCTTTTCCAACATTCCTTTCTATTTAATTAATTTGCCTAAACACACAAATTATTAAGGTTCCTAGAAACAATTGTATATAAATAAATATGTGTGTTTACAGAAAAAAAAAAAAAAAAATTAATTATATATTTTATTATATCATGTCATATCATCAATCAATTATATCATTTTCTATCAATTATTTTAAGTATGTATTAATTTTTAAATTTTACTCTGCATCTTTTTACATCACATTTGTTTATTAATTATCTAGTTCTATAATTGTGATATTTATCAAAAATCTTTTTAAATTGTATAATTTTCAATGAATTTTAAATCTGCATAAATATTCCTTTTATCAGAATCAATCTTGAAATTTATTTGTATTCATATTCTATTTCTTAGGGTCATTTAAAAATGAACAGTTGTTTATTATAGCCATTAGTTTTGTTACATCTGAATAATTATTAGAAGATATTTTAACAATTTAATCAAATCATTATTAATTGTTTATAATCATTACTTAATTAGAAAATAATTTTTTTTTAAATTTATACCATAATCGTGACGTTTTTCATTCATCTGAAAATTTTTAATTGTTTATAACCATAAGTTTCATTATATGAATCATTTCTAATTTTATATCGAAAATGAATCATGAATTTTTTCAATTGTTTAATACTTATACACAAGCAAAAATATTTATTTAATCAAAACACAGAAACAAAAAAAAGTTTATTTAATCATTATTGTACCTTAGATTTAGTCAATTTTTATGTTCAATTTTATATTCAAATTTTTAAATTTCCAAATTTCTAATTTTATATCGAAAATGAATCCATGATGCACATAATCAATATTGATTTCTCAACATGACAGAAAAATTGTAATATCATTTTCAGCAAAACTCCTTGTAAATATAATTCTAACTCTTACATGATACTTAGTAATGGATTTACCAAGTATTTCAATAACATAAACAATTGGCAAAATAAAAACAAAATGTAAATAATTAATTTAATAAATGTAGATAATTTTCAAGAGCCAATTTTCACATATGTAAATAATTTTAAATTTTCAATGGCATCTGGATTGCAAATGTAAATAATTAATGGATCTCTTAATATTTCTAAAACTAAAAATGCAGATCCAATATCATGTATTGAAATTATTAGTTTTTTCTCAAATTATGTTAATGACCGATCGTGTAAATATTGTTCTTTTAATGTACATATTTAAATTACTGCCAAAGACTGCTCCAATTTTAAATACTCTATGACAGACATGACAAAACTGGCTCTTAAAAACAGCATGATAGTCGCATATCACTAGCCACATATGCTACAAATTCTGGCTCTCTTAAAAACAGCATGCTAGTCGCATATCACTAGCCACATATGCTACAAATTTAGCAGCATCAACATCTACCAACGCTAATTTTTCGCAAACGAAAAATTACTTCAGGAGGGGGGATGATGTAGGGGTAGTGAACCCCCACCACTCATCCACTCTAGCGAGTGAACCCCCACCACTCATAAACAGCCCCTCGCGCACAGAGAGAGGAGAGGGCTCGGCGAGTGTATATAAATACGAGAGAGACAGTCAGAAACCATTCTGAAAAATTCAGTCTTACACTCAAACATCCACTCCGTACATATCGTTTAGCCACGTCAGTCTGTCAGTTCAGTTCAGTTCAGTTAGTGTAAAGTCTTTGGTATACAGTCAGTTATATATTTACATATGTCAATTATATATCTTATACCTAAATTAAGGTGTTATTTATCTATCATCTTCAACAACCAACATCTCCTCACTACACCTTTACAAAACTTAATGGCCTCGCTCAGAGGAGCAAAGTACAACTCTTCTAGGACACGGACACGCGGCTATAGAGAGCAATGAGTATGCGGACGAGTTGGCTAACGTTGGATCCTCATTACCGTTTTGTGTTCCCAGTCAGCAGTCGTCTTCATCATATAAATTTGCGACAGGAACAGAGAATTGGAGAAGCACTGGAGCGGCACGAAATATATCTCCAAGACTAAAAGTCGGGGGGGGGTCCACGTTCCTTCTCTTCCTGAGCAGGTTATAATTGAAGTCCTGGTGGGAATACTGATTGGGCTCGCTTGGGTAGCCAGTCATTTACACAACACATGCAGGACGTCTTGTGACGATGGAGTCAGATGTACTACTAACTAGGTCAGGGTCCCCGTCTTACCAATACTAGTTTCCGCATATTTGGAAGGGTAACATTCTCAAGAGAATATTTGGAGGAGTAGGAGATCAAGGAGGTCTTAAGATATTGAGTCTGATCGGTAGATTGCTGAGGCAGTCTTCCTAGGGGATTGCTTTTTTTTACATTCTAAATAGCGGGCGGAAAAGAGCCTCATTGGCTTAGGTCCCGCGCTTGCGGTATCCATTGACATCAACAATAATAATAATACAATATTTCTTTAGTAAATGCAAAATATACGAATTTATTGAATATGTGGATGTGTCCGCAATGCTGGGTAACATCTGGTATTTTATCCATCGTAGCATGCATATTCATTTTCTTCCTGACTGGTTTCGGATTTTCATCCATCGTCAGAGCAAATTCACCAAGTTCGTGTAGACAGTTCACTTCAACGTAATGTTTCTGTTACACTCACATTTGTTGGGTGTGTATAATTATCTTATACAACTAATATATTAAGCCAACAATCCAACAAGTGTGAGTGTAACAGGAACATTACGTTGAAGTGAACTCTCTACAAGAACTTGGTGAATTTGCTCTGACGATGGACGAAAATCCGAAACCGGTCAGGAAGAAAATGAATATGCATGCTACGACGGATAAAATACCAGATATACGAATTTACTTTAGTTTTGTCAGCTTACCGCCAATGTTTACCATTATAGACCATTACCACACAGAATGGTGTTTTTTACTTTACGTTAACGCTGACATTCAACTACCACAAACCCGGTGCATAAATATGGCATCGTCAAGGAGAGAAGAACTAACGTTGTACTGAAGCAGTTTTGTCTGAAGTTGTCATTCAGTTATGTAGTGAAGAGTGATTGCTTATCACAGTTATCTACATTTTTTCCCAAACTGCAAGAACTTCTCCGTCACTATTTCTAAGAGCGCACTAGTATTGATGTAATGAAAACAAAACTATAAAAATGGGATGTGTATAAAAGTAGCTGGATTATGTGTCCGAAAGTACCTAAATTGTGAGATTCATTTAATATACCACATTAAAACTTAACTGTCTCTTTATTTTCGGAATGGCCCTCATACTTATAAGATAGAAATCAGCTGATCCATAACAATCAACCAATGTAAATGCTATTAGTGAGTATAAATTATGAGAGCATGATAGAAACTATTGGAAAACTAGTTAATTTAGACCAATAATATTGATAAAAAAAGATGACAGCCGTCCTAGATGGAGAGAGTGAGATAAAGGATAAAGAGAGAATTTTTTCTAATTTTTTTTTTCTGAAAGCAGCTAGAAGGAGAGACTTCATGACAGCTCTGGCTGACCAAATCCAAATACGTACACACACACAGAGCTGTTTAGAACAGTGGGGGTTAGCAGCGCCTTAAGGGATTATAGCGGCCGGGTGGTCTCTCACTAGTATCTGCCACCCATTTAAATTCATCAATCCAAATACCCCCCCAAAGCTCCTTTAGACCAAGTCCTTTCTAAAACTCCTTCCGCTAAAAAACAAACAAAAAATAAAACTATCACATAATTATGACTAAATCTTTCCAACCACTAGAATCTTGTTTATTTAATCATGAGGATTTTAAAGGACTTATTAATAAAATTGAAAGCGCACATATCATATTTCTCTGTTGCCTTTTTTTATTTTTTGTGAAATACCACCCGATCAGTTGACTTTCCAAGAGATGTGTCACCTATTGCGAAAGTTTGGTATCGCTTTTTCTCTTCCCCCAACATTCCACCTTACTTATAAGATTTTACTCATAAGATTTTTATAAAAATAACCAAAAAACTTTCTAAATTTTGATTACATTTTAATGAGTTTTTTCAATATAAGAGGTTGGTTGTTTTGGACCTAACAACTGAATGAGACTGCAATCTACCAGTCAGCGCCTATATCAATCCCAAACAAAACTTATAAAGACTTTGAACTTAAGCCTAACGTGCACGGATAGTCTACACCAGATCCTCAAATTAATTTTATCGGGAAAATGTTTAATAAGAAAGTTACGGGGGTATAACTTTATTAATAAATATTGAAATTAAAGATTTGCGGAATGGAATAAATTGGAATCGACTAATTAATTTTTATACCAAGATTCTTTTAGCTTTATTTTTTATTAAATATTTACTACACAAAAGATTCATTTAACCCAACAGACGATCTAATGATTATGGTTTATTATCTCTATTTATTATCAATTTGTCTTATAATTTAGTATAATAGTATTGTTTTGGGAAAATAAAGATATTTACCTACCTAGCTATCTACAGTTTAAAATATATCTCGTGCACATGTGGTGTTAGTGTGGTCTTAGTGCGGTGGTAGTGCGGTGTTAGTGCGGTGGTAGTGCGGTGGTAGTGCGGTGTTAGTACGGTGGTAGTGCGGTGTTAGTGCGGTGTTTTAGTACGGTGTTAGTGTGTCTTAGTGCGGTGGTAGGTGTACGGTTGACGGTGTTAGTGCGGTGGTAGTGCGGTGTGTAGTGCGGTGTAGTGCGGTGGTAGTGCGGTGTTAGTGCGGTGTTAGTGCGGTGTTAGTGCGGTGTTAGTACGGTGGTAGTGCGGTGGTAGTGCGGTGGTAGTGCGGTGGTAGTGCGGTGTTAGTGCCTAAACGAAATATCAAGCCTCCTGCGATTTTTCTTTGGTAATATTGCTTCTCACACACAAATTTCTCTAATAGCAGTAAGAGAAATTAAAAACGTAGTAGTTATGACCTTGGGATGGAAAAAAACACCAAATAAAGCAACCGCCAAATTTTATTTTGAAGTAAATTGCCCTTTGTGCTCGAAGTTACACACTTTAAGATTCTACAATGAAAAGGGACTTTACACACACACAAAATTAGTACAAAAAATTAACATTTTGTTCATATTGTTATGGAACCAATAGCCAGTAAAATACTTGTGAACATGATTAATTAATGTATATGAAGCTGTGATCAAGTGCCAATATGTGCACCTTTAACATATGTAGCTACAATTTGCTATTAACCTTAGATAAAGTCAAACATGCTAATAAGTACGTTCCAAAATTCTCAAACATTATTTACAATTTCTTACAGCCATATAAATATGTATTAAGCACCCTACATCTATTAGCCATCTATTAGCCATATAAATTTAACCACACCGATTGACGAATTGATTTGGCAGAAATTATTGTGTGAGTACCTAGACATAATATCAATAATTTAAAATTAGGACATAATTGGGACAAAATTAGGACATAATAACTTTCTGTTACACTAGCAAGAGAAAATAAAAAAATCTGGTATGGAACTTTAATAAGGCTTTCTCTTACTGCAATTAATACAATTCTTATTGATAAAGTACTAATTTAGAATTTTACTAAACATTTAGAAATCTCTAGGGTATTGTAGAGGGGAATATACATTATGGATAAAGAGTATCTGCATGAGAAGACACTGTATGATAATGCGTCTGTCGTCAGGCTCCTAAAACGTTTAAAAAAAATCGATTCACATTCATGAAAATTTAAAAAAAATCTCAGAAACGTATTCTGTAAAGTGGCACTTCCGGTTAACCGATTTTCTTTAAATTTGTAATTCTAACAATACGTGTAATATACCTTAATATTTATATAGGTGGTAGAACCATAGGTTACACAAAATGGCACTTTAGCAGATATATCCCAAAATATCAATGTTCCCTGAAAAATGCTTCAAATAAAACAGATAGGTATTTATGTGCGTGGATAATGTATGAAGTTTCAAGAAAGTCGTGAAAAATTTATCTTAAATTTGTATTTCCGGATTTGTATTGTGAGATGTGGTGGTGGTACCGGAACGAAATATCAAGCTTCTTGCAATTTTTGTTGGTGACATTTTGTTTTCTCTCACACACACATACACAGAAAGACCATTCTTTAAAATATTTGCGTACCCAGGGGCCTGAAAATAGGATTTCAGGTGCAAACTCAAATCAATTTAGAAAATTTGATATGCTCGCAATACTTCTGTTTAAAGCATTAACAGAAAGTGAAAAAAGAGCTATATTTATATACTGCAGAAAAAAAGAAACGTCTTCAAGTGTAGAAGAACAAGTTATGACATCTGTATACCTCAATGTAAGGAATGCTGTAAATACATCAACAAGTGGGTAAGTGATGACGTTATTCAAAGTGTGCTCAACATTACTGGAATAACTCTCACTAGAATAAAAAAATTTAAAAAAAAAAGAAGAAGAAAGAACTGTAATACGTTTCTAGTAACTTAATAACTCGTAGTTTGTGTTAAGTATAAGGCCAGGTGATAATGTATTTATGTGCGTCTGTATATACATATACATATATATATATATGAGTGTGTGTGTGTGTGTGTGTGTGTGTGTGTGCAGTGGAGAGTATGAAGAAGGAGCAACTTAATCTTATCTTACAGGTCAATCATAAGATCGTCCATTAGTACTGTTTGTGGCGACGTATTTATTTATATCAGGTGACGTACTTATATTTATATATATGTTTTTCTATTTATAAATAAAGGTTGGCAATACTGGCCACCCACAATTGTAAAAAAAAAAATCGGATATAGGTTACATTTCAACACTTCTTTCTAGTACTCGTCTTTCTGACTTAGGCCACCAGGACCTAATATCTAACTAATACGAACAAATAAATGAATTGGGAAAACATGCCTGCATAAACTCTTGTTACATTATGTACCTTAAGTTTTCGCTAAAACCTTTGAGTCATTTTCTTTAAGTATTACTGATGTATAACTGTTGGAATATTATGAATCACTTATAAAAAGTTTCAAAGCAAAGGAATGTATCCAAAAGGAGCTTATATATCCTGTTCTTAGATCAATTAAAACTAAATGAACAATTTCTAAGTAAATAAATGACTAACTGCCTGATATGTTAATACTTCCTCTTCCTCCTCCCATAAAATAACATGGACTAGCCACTTCTTCAGGAAATCTGAATATTTACGCTGCTAACACCTCCACCCACATACTCCAGACTCTAGTGGTAGTTAATTGTAAAACTATTTTGGTCTAGCTACACTACGTAATACACAGAAAGAATTGGAACTACTTCAAAGAACCAGGTATTAACTCGAACTATAGCAACAGTCTAAGATCATACAGGAAATCGGTCAAAGAAGGTAATGATATTTTTGATAACGAAAAAATATATTATCTTCTCCAATAGCCTAAAAGAAGAAAGTTGCAATAAAATTATAAATAGGTAAAAAAAAAAAAAAAACCTTAATTAAAATAAATATTGTGTCATTATGTTATTTAGGGATGTATAGATACTGTAGATTGGGTTGACTTGGTAGGCAATTTTCAATAATTAGATTTAATTAATTTAAGCCAAATAACAGTATGAAGGAGTAATGTATTTCACATCGTTTTTTATCTTCTCTTCCGTTAAGAGATATTATAATCCTGTCAATTTTTTATATCGAACTTTCACCGGAAATACACGTTTTGAGGTCCCCTAAGTCCGAAAAGTGTTTTTTTTTGTAAATGGTCGGTGTATTGGTGTTAACCAAAAATTGGTCAGTATAACTCAAAAAGCAAAAATTGCAGAAAGTTCAAACATAATATTTAGTTTAAATGCTAATATGGTGTTTGGGCCTTAAAATAAGGTTTTGAACAAAATCGGTCAACCGGAAGTACCACTTTATTGAATGGATTTTTCAATTTTTTTGCTATTTTTTCAAAAACGATTTTCTTTAAAATTATGATATCAACTACACATATGAAGAACAACAACTTTTATTTGGAACATTTTGTCATTTAAGTAGGCTTTTGGGGGAGGGGTGGGATTATGTTTCCCTCTAAAGTGCTATTTTAGTTTATAATATGATTTAAATAATATGAATAGAATTAAATATGTTGACAAAATTCTGAATTTGAAGAACATCAATTGACCGGAAGTGCGTTTTTACTGAAAAATTTTGAATTTTTGGTTTTCTGCATAAAAAAATCAATGGAGTTATTAAATTTGTTGTACTAATTATGAATGCAGAGATCAATGAAACTTTTTTCGAAGAAAGTTCATTTAAAGAAGTTTGGAGGAAGGGAAGTGTATGGTTTCCTCAAAAAAAGTCATTTTATTAAAGTCTAGATATTCTCCAGTTGATATAAAATTGAAGACAAGTAAACATTTAGTAAAACCTATAAGTTAGATGAAAATTTTTCAATAATAATTCTGTAAACTGCAGTAAGAGAAAGTCGGGTGAGTGTTTCACACCAGATTTGTAATATGTGGTGTAGGTTATTTCAACCATACGCTATATGATGATTAGTAGTTTTTTCGATTGTAGATGTAGATGTGTTTGTTGAAATGATTTTATTGAGTAAATGAAGACTAAAATGAGTGTGATTCAGTGTGACCGCGGCTCTGATCTATACCACTTGGTCGGTACTGACTCCACTCACCAGCCATAAAAATCCTAAATTGAGAAATGTTTGTAAAACAAAGGCGAGTGTAGCAGGCAAAGAACTAGAACTCACAGACAAAAGATCAGTGACGTATTGTATTTTCATTATCTAAATCTATGATGCGCTCAAAATGTCACCAGATGTATAGGCATAGTTTGTATACTGTCAGGTACTTAGTTTACTTTTATAAACCGATCATTAATATAGCAAGTATATTTCATAAAGAAAAAGTAAAAACCTCTCTGGACCGCGGCGAGATTAACTTGAAGTTCCTTGTCAATGAGGATAGTCTTACTAATTTGTTTCTTTTAATGATTTTTTTTGGGCTCTGACAGAATTATTTAAGAAGTGAAAAATTATAATTATTACGAAATCATGAATAATGAATGTATATATTATATATTCAATATAAGAAGGTTATTTGTTTAAATTCATTTATTCGCTTATGTTTTTTAAAGAAAACGGCTTTACTTTTCGATCAAAGAGTCATTGGATGAAATTAATTTCACAGCTGGAAGGTAGCGTTGAATATAAGTTAAAAAAGTATTAAACATTAGGCGGCATTTCTGTCCTTGATTTTATAACAATAAGTAAAATGTGCAGGAATGTCTCTTTTTATATCCACTGTTTATTTCATTATTTTTTTTATTGTTTCGCTTTTTGATTTTCGGCAATCAGGTTTTTTAATTTCTCTTGGTGTTAGTAAGAGGAAGTATTGTAAATTTTCGATAACGAATTTCCACCGGAAATACACGTTTTGAAGTCCCATGAGTCAGAAAAACTAGTTTTTAGAAAGTGGTGTGTGTGTGTGTGTGTGTGTGTGTGTGTGTGTGTGTGTGTGTGTATACGAATAGCATAGCTCCGGAAACAAAAAATCGCAGACAGTTCAAACTTACATTTTGTTTAGGTATCACCATGGGATCGGATAGTAAGTTATCTGTCAAAATTCCTCAACTGGCAGTACCACTTTACTGAAATGGCTTTTTCATTAATTTGCATTTTTCTCGAAAATGGCTCCAACGATTTTCTTTAAACATTTCACTTCAACTACATATATTAAGAGCTACAACTTTTATATAGGGAGGGGACTAGCTAAGTGGTTGGTTAGCGTACTGGACTCCCACGCGGAGGACCCGGATTCGAGTCCAGATGTGCTGCCTTTACATTTTCTCTTCCTACGAGCCTCTACAGCTCACTATTCGGTGATGGACAGTGTTGTCTGTGACGAGAGAACACTGTCCGGAGGCCGGCAGTGTGCAATAAGGCTCCGGGTGCCAATGACCCTACATGTTGACGCGCCTTAAATTAAAAAAAAAAAAACTTTTATTTGAAAAATTCAATTTAAGCGAGCTACTGGGGGAGAGATGGGTTTATATTTTCCTCCAAGTGGTATTTTAGTTTATTATTCAAGTCTATTATTTAAATAATATTAATCCGCATTAAATGTTGACAAAATCCGTTTGAAGAAAACCGAAAATGCGATTTTACTGAACAGTTCTTCCAGTTTTTTGCGATTTTCTCCACACAAACCAGCAGATTTCATTACACGTACTGTGAATATAGAGATCTAGCACTTTAGTAGCAACTTTTTTCCGAGAAAGTTAATTTGGGGGGGGGAGCAGGTTATGCTTTCCTAAAAAAAAATCAGTTTTCTTAAGTTTACATTCTCCATCGATATAAAATGAAGACATTTAGTAA
Organism: Triatoma infestans; assembly: GCA_011037195.1. Classification (NCBI taxonomy): domain Eukaryota; kingdom Metazoa; phylum Arthropoda; class Insecta; order Hemiptera; family Reduviidae; genus Triatoma; species Triatoma infestans. Next base: position 25,315 of record JAAEAF010007348.1, read on the forward strand.
AAATTGTAAGTTTGAAGAGAATTTGACATTTTCAGTGCTGTGACTGTTTCAGGGCTGTGACTGTTTCAGAGCTGTGACTGTTTCAGTGCTGTGACTGTTTCACACCAGATGTTTTTTTTATTTAAGCATATCGTACAGTTTTGCTAACTGCAATAATACATGAAGAATTAAATATGTATGTTTTAAAAAAGGCATTTTGAAGACAAACAGACTTGAATTATCAGTATTTCGGATTGTCTTGAATGAGACGTTCCTCAATGATTTATCTCAAGCTTGGCATTAGTGCATATTACATAGACCGATCACTTTAGCTCGGTTCAAGTGCGTATTACGTAAACCGCTAAGGTTTGCTTGGTTAAGTGCATATTACATAAATCGATCACTTTTGCTTGATTCATTTGTCAGGAAAAATTTAGCTTAATTCTGTGTGCTGCTTCCTTGGTAGCTTACCCTCAAAACTACCATTTCAATATATGGTTCCACCATCTTTATAATAGGGTATTTGTTATATTATATTATAATAGGGTATCTTTCAAAAAGTCCCATGTCTGCCAATTACAACGTTATTGAGAAAATCGTGTCAACTGTTTCGTATCAATTTTTTTTTTTTTGTCTGAAACGTTTCCATGTTTTATTTGGGATTATATATGCTGAGAACAATTACTTTTTAGTAATTAAAACCAATTACTATTACTTACTCCCTCTCTCTATAACCTGCTCTCTTTGATATAACCTTAAATTCATTGCTATTTAAAATTCCTTTTTGTTTTCGCATATTGTCGCTAGATGTTGGGCTAGTTACAGTTGAATACTATTATTTTTTTTCAAAAAACAAATGACTGCTTTTACTGTCTGCCCCTTGCCCGTGGAGCAGCAACCCCACAGGTTACCACAGCTCAGTACTCCATGCTCGTCAGTACACAATACACTTAAACTAGATACACTATAATCTTTACACTACTTTACAAGGACAAACACAGTACACAAAGTAAGATCCTTGTTAATTGGCGTAAGCCAAGGAAGAAGGAAGGGATTAACTCAGTGGTAGTGCTCTGGGCTAGCAACCGGAGGTCCCGGGTTCGAGTCCAGCATGCTACTCATTGTATGGTGATGAGTAGTGTTGTCTAGAGCTAGAGAATACTAATGGAGGCCGACAGTGCACTGAGAAGGCCCGGGGGCGCAATAGATCTTTCAGGTCGCAATGCGATAATCCCTACAACAATCTACTTTCTTTCACTTGTGATTAAAAGTATAACTTCACTCACTTCTTCTGATTTAATAACAGATCACATTATTACACGGTTGCAGAAAAACTAATTATTTATGGAGCCGGTTATTTGTGATCTATTTGGCCGACGGCAGGTAAGGAAGGTCATTACTGCATTAGATTACTTCTTTTTATTCTTTTTTTTTCCTATATCGATCCAAATAAGCCAGAGGGCCCCCACCACTTGTAATGAACAAAAAAAAAAGTCAACTTAAATTTAAAAATCCAAGAAATAAAATAGTGGTTATAAAAAGAATATGGCGCCGTTAAGAAAACTATAACACATAATTACCTTAAATTACAATTAGAAAAATGTAGAATTACACAAACAAACAAAAAATGAAAACAAAAGAAAAATAGGAAAGAATTACTTTGAATGTAATTGCATCGAATTATAGTCGCTAGCGAATTAAACCATTTTGTAGAGTACATAAATTTTACTTCGCTCCGTATTGTGTGTGTTTGATATAAGAATGAATAGTCTGAAAGTATAAGGGAGGGGCGGTGGGGAGCATTGAGCAGTACTCCAATGTGTACCTAACTTGTAAGGCAATTAAATTCGAGATGTGAAGTAAGGTCGGAGGACCCGAACCAGTACTGAAGTCCAGTGAAGAAGAAGAAGAAAAAGACGTAACCTATATTTAAACACTCTCTCATTATAATGATCCGAACGATTAGAGGGATCTCGTCTAACCCTCTCCTCCCCCAAACAAAACTCTTGACTGGAATACCTCTTTCTAGTGGAGTATATGGGTCCATAACAGATAGATATACTCAAAGCACAAGAACTAGACATAGAATATGATACTACTATTTCTCTCACACTCGCTCAGCCGCTCTCTATTGGTGTAATTTACAATCTTCTCTTCAACCTTCGGACTTCGTCTTCATCCTCTGAGGCTCTTCTAACTTGTGCTGGACAGCCGGAATTTCATTTCTTTTTTATTCTTTCTCTAGTGTTTTGCTCATTTTATTCGCCCAATATCACTATACACTAGTCTCTGTTTTTAACTTCTTTTTTTTGCTATTTTGCCGCTCATTAATTAAATATAACGGGCACTTAACTTGTATTTTATTTTTATTCAACTGTTCCTTCCTTTTCTTTTACTGTACTACAAAATTTGCAATTTGCGTGTTTTACTGTCTCTTATTGCTGTACGAAGAATTACTGCGAATTTGTCAAAATTTAGAAATTCAGTTTTCACTAGGAATACATGTTTAAAGGTCCACTATTATTATTAATTTTTTTTTTATTATCTGTGGGGAAGGACAAGCTCTATGCTACCCAAAGCTCCTCTGGGCCCATATAGCTACCCCAAAGATCGGAGCCTTCTCAGTGCACTGCCGGGACCCGGATATTATTCTCTCGTTACAGGCAACACTGGACAGTGAGCTGTAAGAGGCTGCTCCTAGGAAGAAAAAATTTAAGGACAGCTCCGCTAGACTAGAACTCGGGACCTTCGCGTTAGTAGTCCAGGGCGCTATCACTGAGCTAATCCCTTCCCTTTAAGCCCACCATTTACACCTGATTACTTTGACAATTATTTCATTAAAATTGGTGGGTAAAATGTACTTTAATCTCTAAAGATTAAAATTTTAAAAAAACAGTGTCATCTCGTAATTGAACAAAGTTTAAGGTGTGGATGAAATTGTTAAAATATATATTAGTAAAGTAAAATATAAATATAAAGTAAAGTAGAAATTCTTAAATTAAGATTTGCTTTTAACATTTTAAAATTAATTTAACAATAGATAAAATAACAGAAAACATCATATAATTTTAGTTAACTTTAAACAATTCTGAACATAATATTGTCCTTTTCAATTGGAAAACATCTCTTAGATTTACCGACATAACGTTTAACAATTGAATAAATAATAAGAAAAATAAAAATTCACTTATAATTCATTTAAAGTACATTTTGTACTTTAAAATAATAATCATTTGAAACTTTTTCCTTCTTTTATCATAAACATTTTTTCAGGAATATTGATTTTCTTAAGAGTTCCCAGGGGAGCTGAACGGAACTCTAAGATTTTGTTAAGAGTTCCCAGGGGAGATGAACGGAACTCTAAGATTTTGTTAAGAGTTCCCAGGGGAGCTGAACGGAACTCTAAGATTTTGTTAAGAGTTCCCAGGGGAGATGAACGGAACTCTAAATTTTGTTAAGAGTTCCCAGGGGAGATGAACGTCCCTCTAAGATGCCTATTCCAATGTCACTCTATCCTATCAATATTTAGGTACTCTAAAAGAAAAACTTCAAAGTTTCAGGAAAAATACTTTATCAATTTTCAACGAAATTACGATGCTAACTGCACATATGAATAAACCTTTCACTTTTATATGACACTACCTATTTCCCATTACTCTGGGAATTTTCTATAATAATCATGATTCCAAAACCAATGAAACCTCAATACCTACCTTCCTCCTTTAGGCCGATAAGTCTTCTTTCATTTCTCCCCAAAATATTCGAACGACTTTTCCTCAAACGCCTTCTCCCTTTAATAGAACCACACCCACCCAATCACCAGTTCGGTTTTAGATGTCACCACAACACCATTCAGCAGGTTCGCCGCATTGTAGATACCATATCTTGCAGTCTTGAGCGGGAAGTACTTCTCGGCCGTCTTTCTCGATGTTTCCCAGGCATTCGATTGGGTTTGGCACCCGGGCTTGCTCTTCAAGCTAGGAAATCCTTCCCTCCACATATTACTTGATCCTAAAATCCTACCTTACTGAACGATACTTCCGGGTCAGAATGCCTCTAAGTTCTCCTCTAGTTTCCTCGCAAGGGCCGAAGTACCGCAAGGAAGTATGCGGGTAATATCCCTCAATCCTCATACTCAATCACCGCCTCATGTGCAGATGACACAGCTTTCTTTTCTTCCGATCCAGATCCACAATCCGTCACCCACTACATCCAAAATCACTTAAAGAAAGTAGAATTACGGTGCAAACAATGGTAAATTAAAATTGATGAGAGTAAGAACGCCAATGTAAGTTTACACTTCGCCGAGGAAATTGTCCTTCACTATATTATAATAACACTCCCATCTGTTGCAGACACCATGAAATATCTAGGTATGTACTTGGATAAAAGACTCACGTGGAATTCACATACAGACTAAAACGACAAGAGATAAACACTCGATGCAGACTTCTTCTTAGACTACTGCAAACTCTTATTAGACAACAAAATATTTATATGCAAAACAATTTTACGACCAATTTGATCTTAAGGGGTTGAAGCCTGAATTCAAAAAGAAATCAGTCTCTCCAATCCAAAATCCTCCGCAAAATCACCCAAGCTCCATATTACGTATCCAGTCTGACCTTACACAACGACCTAAAAATCCCTTTCAAATGATATCTTCCCATTACAAAAATCTCCTCCTTCATCCTAACCCTTCGTTCTACAATTGACCTCATTCCAGGTAGTCCTCCCCGCCGACTGAAACGCCTGTGGCCGCGAGACTTACTTTTTCAACATCAAACTGCCTAAGTAAACAATAAGGGACGTTATTACTGAATAATGTCCCTCACCTGTGCACATGTTATTATTTTCTTGACTTCATTTTTGCTTATTGTATTATACATACAGTTGTAAATATCAATAAAAGTATTTCAAAGAAAGTAAAAAAAAACTATTTTTAGCAAAGTTCTTTAGCATCTATAAAGTTAGATTTCAAATGTTATTAGGGGTTGATCGACGCGCTGACTACTGGATTGTAACGAAAGCTCATTTAAATATATTTATTTGATGAGAATCAAAAAGTTCCTCCCCCGACACCTAAATTTATGTTAAAACGAACTAAATTTTAAATAAAATATTTATAATTTTTATATTATATCTAATTTATTTTAATTTATAATTTATTGTAATTATAATTGTCTTTGTATGATGGGGTGCTCAGTTCATGGGAAATTTTTGGAGCCATGTTAAATGAAATCGTAAAAACTGAAAAATCCATTATTAAAGTTGCTTTCTGTTTAACCGATTTCTTAAATTCTCTTCCAAAAACAAAGTTTATTAAAATCTTTGAAGCCATGCTCAAGAAAACTGCGAAGAACTGAAAAAAGAGAAAAAGATAAAAACATGACAGCGCACTTCCGATTAACGGATATTGACCGAAACATAGTGATATTGGAAATGTCAATAACGGATTTGGATGGTTTTCTGGTGACAACTAAACCTAATATTTAATATTATGAGTTCCCTGGAATTCTCTGTTTGTGAAACACTCATCCAAACATACACAAATTGAGTGTACTCAAAATAGTTAACTGGAGAACTCAA
>JAAEAF010007349.1:0-68363 GCA_011037195.1 Triatoma infestans
TATATAAAAAATTTCTTTGTGTTAGTATAGAAAAGTGTATTTTCTTATTACCTTTTTAAAATAAGAATGGGGGTAACATGCGCGTTGAATATTACTAACGACCTTACGAACTAACTTACCCGATCTTACCCAGCGTTAAAAAAATTGTTTTTAGCAAATGGTCTGTGTATGTATATGTATGTGAAAAGCATAGCTCAAAAACGAAAAATCATAGAAAGTTGAAACTTGATATTCCGTTTAAATATCACCATGGGATCTGACCTTACGTTATCTTCAACCGAAAGTACCAATTTACAAGTTTTTTTTTTTTTTTTTTTTACTTTTTTGCAATTTTCTCAAAAACGGATCCGACGATTTTCTTCAAACTTGGTATATTAACTACATATACAAAGAGCTACAACTTTTATTTGATACATTTCTCTGGGAAAATTCATTTAAAGACAGTTATTGGCGAGGGGGTTAGGTTTCCAGCTAAAGTGCTATTTCAGTTTACTAGACAATTCTATCATCTAAATAATGTTAATTACAATTAAATATGTTGCTGAAATTTCGAGCTTGAAAAAAATCGGATAACCGGAAATGCGTTTACTTTACCACTTTACCAAATGATTTTTTCACTTTTTTGCGATTTTCTCAAAAATTGCTCCGCCGATTTTCTTGAAACTTCGTATATAAACTAAACATACAAAGGTGTATAACTTTTATTTAAAACATTTGCCTCGTAAAATTCATTTAAGGGTAAAATTCATTTTAAAGAGTGGTGGGATTATATTTTTTTCTAAAGTGCTCCCATAGTTGATTATACAATTCTATCATCCAACAAAATTAATTAGAAATAAATAGATGGCCAAAATTCTGAGTTTCAAGAAAATAGTAAACCGGAAGTGCGCTTGTACTGAACAGTTTTTTCAGTTTTCGACGAATTTCATTAAATTTGGTGCACAAACTATAAAATTTGTCAATTATAATTTTGAGAACCGGAGTAAGAGAAAGTTGTGTGAGTGTTTCACTCCAGATTTTTTGTGATGTGATGTGCCTGTGCCAATGTGTGGATTATATTTATATATTATTTTTGTATTTATAAAAAATTGATGTTGATATTGGTACTTAAAACATCACTAAGTTATATGACCCAGCAATGAATCGATGCTAACTCATTGACATTTCCTTTGAACCGAAACACTTTGTTTAGATAATTCGTTTTATACTATATTTCAATTGGTGCCTTGCACACAATACTACGTTGATAAAAGGATTATGTTGTCAAACCTGTTTCAAAAGCAGCGCCGTCTGCATTTCTCATTGGGTCTAGCTCAACGAGTCAGTGGCAAGTTTGCTGTTGTACTTCTAACTAGGTACTAGTCGTTTATTCGCCTGCTACTGACAGCCATCTTTAAATCCACAGCACATGGTTTCTCATTGAATCTCATTTTATTCAAGACATCTCGTCACAAGCACTTTCAAGAGGGATTATCACGATCTTCTCAATTATTCTTTATCAGGATGGGACTCCAAGGCTGGTGGTAAGAACAGTTATTTGATCCTTTTCCCATCCTAATTTCCTGCGATTATTAATATTATTATTTACAATATTACGTATATTGCTGTGATCATCAACTAATTTGGAGCGATTTAATTTTCATCACTGGTCATTTGAGGCACATTGTAATTTATTATTTAACACCTTGGATTAAATTCTTGAACTCATTTAAGGCACTAGTATCAATCGAATCTGAAAGCTGAATTACACAGCTTTTTACTGAACTGTGGCTAGTCAGATGTAGCAAACTTACTTCATTTCTAGTACACTGTGGATCTTCACATCCAGTGAAATTTCTTATGGTTGAGTAAACATTATCTGCATGTGCTACATTAACTTCTGCAATCACCTATTTCAAGGGTGTAGAATTTTATCATGTGATTACTTAATTGGAGTTGTTCAACATTATTGCATTTTTACATACGTTATTTGTTGTAGTGATTCATAAAAGCATATTTTCTTTTTATTAACATTGCTCTATCCTTTCTTTAGAGCTGGTCCTCCATTGAATAGAAGCTGATTCGCAGGGCTCGTTCTTGCATCCATAGCTTCAGACGCCAGTACCTAGGATCTGCATATGAGATAAATCACTATGCAGACCATTACCAGTGCGTTGCAAAACAATGTTGCCTGCTGAAGACCAGGAATCGGGTTATCACTGTAATCTTTACGTATAGTGACGGAAATAAATGCAAGGTTCAATAGAAAACTACAGAACTCATTCTTATTACCCCGTCCACCTGAATTACAATTGATTGATAATTAGAAGTTTTGCTAGAATTCTAAATTTAGAGAAAGACAGTCTTACCGGAAGTGAGACATTAGTGGATAGGTTTTCGACTTGTTTTTTTTTTTTCATTTTCTTGTAAACGATGACATTGATTTACTTTAAATTTGATTTGACGCTGATTGCAGAAGAAACAGAATATGTTTATACTATAATTCCTATAATGGAGTTGATGAGGAGAGAAATTGGGATTGATTAATTAGACGAGATATGAAGCCACTGTTATAATATGGCTATAAGTCTACACAAACTGCACTGGACTTGTAATGATTTTATAGAATAAAAGGTAAGAGTAAGAGATATGACACGATGCGATATATATGCTTGAATCTGATAGATAGATATATGTCTAGAACTCTCACTGGCTTATATACAGGTTCCCCACTATAGCCTGGTTAAGTGAGAGAGTACCAGAGAGAGTCTGTTTTCTCTCGGTCGGGCCTGTGTTCTCTCTCTTGCCGTTACATTTCGAAGAGAGAGCCGAAATATTGCACAAACACAAATACGTTCAAATTGTAATGGTATAGATTCCGAAAAATAAAAATATATCGTAAAATAAATTTTCCCTGAAAAATGTTTCAAATAAAAGTGATAGGCATTTTTATGTGTGTCGATTAAAGTTTTTTTTAAAAAAAAAAACAAAAAACGTTGGAGCTATTTTTATGAAATTCGCGAAAAACTAAAAAAAGAAAATCAGTAAATTCATATTTCTGGTTGATGGATTTTATTAACGAACTTTCGTGTCAAATGCGATGGATGTTATCTAAAGGGAATACCAAGTTTGTTCTTCTTGCGATTTCTTTTTATTTTTGAAATATTCTGTTAACATACATACATATACAGGGTGACCAGAGTTATATGCTCCACCCACTTTTTTTTTAAATGGCTGGAAATTTCGAAAAAATAGAAAACACGTATTTAATCATTTTTAGTCTAGTTTATTTTCAGTGATTGATCCTTTTTTTTAAACCCCAATATCCCAAGATACAGCATCCAACTTTTATTTTCAAATGGAACATTATATTTTTTTTTGCATATTTTTATAGTGCTTGAGCTCCTAAAAAAAAAAAAAATTTAAATCGGTTAGGTTTTTCAAAAGTTATGATAATTTAAAATATGAAAAACAAATTTCAGTTTAATGTCAAAATTACCTTATTTTTTCTTTAAGAAGCTCTTCAAACTGGGCATCATCAACGGATAGGCAAGCCAAAGCTCTGGACTCCCACGCTCTGTTTGTAGCAGCACTTAGGTGGCAAAGTCAACATCTAGGCAGGCTAGAGTTATTCGACGTTCCAGATCTTCGACTGAAGCCACGGGATTAAGGTTACTGTACACTTCATTTTGTAGATATCCCCACAAAAAATGGACAAAAATGCACAATTTTATGGATTGATGAATCAAAGTTTACCAACAATGGCCTTCTTAATCGTTGGAACTTTAGAATATGGGCAGAAGAAAATCCACAAGTTACCTTCGCCACACGCCATCAGGCTGTTTTTTCTAAAAACGTTTGGTGTGTTGTTTTAGGAAACCAACTAATAGGCCCATACTTCTACAGAGAGAACTTAACTGGTGAAAGGTATCTAACTTTTTTAAGAGACATTTTGCCAGTTCTGCTTGAAGATGTTCGTCTAAAACGTCGGCTAGATATGTATTTTTAATAAGATGATTGTCCGGCACATAATGCGAGAGTTGTTCGACGTTACCTGGACAGAAATTTCCATGAAAAGTGGTTAGGAACTCATGGTCCGATCCAATGGCCACCTCGATCTCCGGACTTAACCCCAATGGACTATTTTTTGTGGGGATATCTAAAAATAAAGTGTACAGTAACCTTAATCCCATGGCTTCAGTTGAAGATTTGGAACGTCGAATAACTCTAGCCTGCCTAGGTCTTGACTTTGCCACCATAAGTGCTGCTACAAACATAGCGTGGGAGTCCAGAGCTTTGGCTTGCCTATCCGTAGATGATGCCCAGTTTGAACAGCTTCTTTAATAAAAACATAAGGTAATTTTGACATCAAACTGAAATTTGTTCTTCATATTTTAAATTATCATAACTTTTCAAAAACCTAACCGATTTTAAATTTTATTTTTTTTTTTTTTTTTTTTTTAGAGGCTCAAGTACTATAAAAATATGCAAAAAAAAATATAATGTTCCATTTGAAAAAAAAGTTGGATGCTGTATCTCGGGATATTGGGGTTTAAAAAAATGGACCAATCACTGAAAATAAACTAGACTAAAAATGATTAAATACGTGTTTTCTATTTTTTCGAAATTTCCCGCCGTTTAAAAAAAAAGTGGGTGGAGCATATAATTCTGGTCACCCTATATACACAGACACATGTACACTAAGAAATATGGCCATTCTCTAAAACCATTTTTTTCATACTTAGTAAACCTCCAAATATTTATCTTCGGTAAAAAATTCAATTATGAAAATTTGATACAATATTTCCTCTAACCAAGTGAAGAAGAGAAAATACAAAAAGAAATCTAACTACTAAACACATTTTAAGCGATATCACTTTTACAACCTACTTTCTCTCTGTTTGTGAAAATTATGCATATAAAAGTAGTGTTCCATTTAAAATAATTTATAAAGCCTAAAGTTACTAGACTATTACGCTAATATATAGATAATATAATAGAATACTAACTTTAAGAATTGTAGTTATTTGTTGCAGGTTAGTAATAAGGTAAGGGTAAGGATGTTGTTTAGGATAAGACAGAATATAGAGGTGTGAAATCCCCAAGGTGTTCTAGTGATATATGAGTTGTTTTTAGCGGTGCCGGTAACAGGTAAATCTTAAAGTCCGTGGGATCTATTAAACCAGTACAGGACTTGCCAATGACAGTACTTACAGTATTGTTCTCCATAGTGTATTTACTTGATTTATTTTATTCTAAAATTTAATACCAGTAATGTAATAAGGTTAAAGTCGTCTTTTTAATTAATAGAAATGAAAATAAGAATACATTCTGTTTAATCTGTTTTTATTGAAATAGCAATATTAGTTTTTAATTACAAAAATAGCCTAAAAAAAGGAATTAGTTGGCTGATTCTCTGAAGAACTTTGGGCTAGTAGTTGAACGTTGCACATGGACTTTCAATCTTGAACTTCGATGTAGGACTATAATCAATAACCTATCGCATGTATAGTAACTAGCTGACATTGTAAAGAATGAACTTCTTGATTGTTCCAACCTGAATGGGAACTAAGGAAACTCGATTTTTTCCTAGACGCAGAGTTATAGATATCTTTGCAAAAGCAAAGAGCAAAATTCTGAAATCTTTGTACGTTTTGATTTTGGCAGAAGATGTCAAGATTCTCTTAAGAGTTAAAATAGCTAAATAATAGCGACCTTGGGCTATGGATGATAGCTCACTTTCGTTGAGCCAAGGATAGACAGGAATATGGATTACAACAGACACCAATGATGACCCTGGTGAATTTAGGACTTCTTCACTCCCAGCCATTTGTGTTCATTGTTGGAAATATTGTCTTAAAGTCTATGGATGAGATGGATGATTATGTATTTGGGTGAGCATTATTTGTGGATTAAATGGAATTTAAAAACAAGCTAATTTTGGCAAGATTATGGCCACAGGCAATGTTAAGAAAATTAAGATAGCAACGTAATATTATGTACGCAAAATTTTCAGAAAGATTGTGGACTTTGGATCATTCTAGATCCAAGTTTTTAAAGTAATTTGGATCTTCTATATTGTAATTTTTGAAATTATATTGATTAAATCAATTTAACTCTGAATAGCGATGAATCCAATTCCAGTATTTATTTTAATTTTGGTGTTCCCATTTAAGTAAGTTGTCAGTCTGTATGTGATAATGTTAAGATTTACTGATGTTAGGATTTGAACGCTTTTACTTCACGATAGATAGGCATTCGAGAGTACGGCTTTTTTCTCAAAAGAGGATACACTTCGATAGTCACAATGGGCATTTTTGATGAGTCAACCAAATCCGATTTTTCTATTGGAAATGACGTTTGTGGATCACTGCTAAATTACCGTTGGTTTACGAGAAGTTTTTTTTTTATAAGTAGCGAACAAATTCTTGAACAGAAATAAAGAATGAGTGTTAATTGGATTTGAAAACCATATTAATTGTGAAGTCTTGTGGTACAAAAAGAAGTAAAATGTATCGATTTATGAAATGTAGGCTTTCTAAAGTAATATCTATGTCATTAATTTTATTCATTCAAATAATAAATAAATAAACCGTCAAGTTCGGGCACCACAGAACTGAAAATGAATTTAAATCATTATTTATTAATAATATTAATTTAGTATACTGTAATTCAGTGTATAATACAATATAAGGCAAGAAGTAATATTTATCTTGTGTTAAAGAGAGAGAGAGAGAGAGAGTGAGTGAGTGAGTGAGCGGGTGGGAGAATTGTGAATACAGTTTAATCAAAACCATCATCAACTTTAATTACACTTCTACTAATAATTGTTTTACGACATGAAATTCCACGCTTTAATTTCCCGGTTAAGATATCAACACGATGTGAGTTGGACGAGGCAATTTTATACGCCAACTTTAGTTCATTAGAAAATGTAATTAGTATTTAATATATTTATGTATTATTTATGATAATATTTATGTACATAATGGTATAATTTTTGGAATTAACAGCGATATTGAGCAATAATTAAATAATTTTAAATTATCCTTTACCTATTATTTATTTCATTTTTAAAGGGTTGTATTTTTACTTTCTCTTACTTTCCTAGTAAGAGAAAGTATTGTAATCATGCCACATTTTCGATATCGAGTTTTCACTGGAAATATCCGTTTTGAGGTCCCCTGAGTCCATAAAAAGTGGTTTTCAGCAAATGGTATGTGTGTTTATGTGAACAGCATAGCTCAAAAACGAAAAATTGCAAAAAGTTCGAACTTGATATTGCGTTTGGGTATCATCATGGGATCTGACATTAGGTCAACGGTCAAAATTCCTCAACCGGAAGTACCATTTTACTGAATGTTTTTTTTCACTTTTTTGATATTTTCTCCAAAATGGCTGCATCGATTTTCTTTAAACTTGGTATATCAACTTCACATACAAAGATCTACGACTTTTATTTGAAACATTTCTCTGGAAAAATTCATTTAAGGACACTTTTGGGAGGAAGAGCGGGATTAGATTTTCTTCTAAAGTGCTATTTCACTTTTACTATACAATTCTGTTCTAAATAATATTAATTAGAATTAAATATGTTGTTGAAATTCCGAGTTTGAAGAAAATCAGAAGACCGGAAGTGTTTTTTACTGAAATGTATTTTTCAGTTTTTTTTGTATTTTCTCAAAAACGACTTTAGCGACTAGGAATGTGAACTACACACATAAAGAGCTACAACTTTTATTCGAAACATTTCTCCTGTTGAAGTCATTTAAAGGGCTTTTGGGAAGGGTTGTTGGGGTTATGTTATTCTCTAATGTGCTATCATAGTTGATTATACTATTCTACCATCCAAACAAAATTAATTAGAAATAAATAGATTGCCAAAATTCCAAGTTTCAAGAAAATAAGTAAACCGAAAATTCGCTGTTACTGAACATTTTATTCAGTTTTCCATAACTCCAAGGAATTTCATCAAATATGATACAGAAACTATAAAAATTTTTAATAGGTACAATTTTGAAAACTGGAATAAGAGAAAGTTGTATGAGTGTTTCATACCAGATTTTTTTTTGTTTCAATTTCATTTAAATATAAGATAGTTTGCTTTAATGAAATTCTAGAAACTATTAGAATTTGGCCATGGAGACATTCTAGAATCTACGAAGATTAACCATTATATTCGTCATTTTTTTTAAATGGCTTTCTCCTAAAGACCACATACACTGTACAAACACTGATAGCTGGAAGAAGTCATACAGCGTCTGCAAGGTTGTTGGTTTAGTATCCATTTACACCTACTTATTTATTTATAAAATGTACAAAAAAAAATTATTCAGCATAACTTTTCGTGTTTTTTCTGCGACGTTGTCACTAACTACGAATGTGTTGAAAAAAAAGGTGGCAATACAATAGGAGAAATAAGCAAAAAGCAGAAAGATAAACGAAAGAGAAAACAGTAGGGTTTCTGAACAAACTCTGGCTATATGTTGAGCAACGAGTTCTTTCTGAAATTCACATTCTTTCATTCACGAAGCCATCTTCTCTTCAGGCCGCCTGATGCTTTTGGGATTAGTGTTTAAGAAGAGCTGATGGGTTAAAAGATTATTTTTGAGCAATTGTGATTGATTGGAATTTACAGAAACGAATTTTACCTAATCGAATATTTAGATAGATAGGAAGATTTAAGTCATTATGGATACGTAGCATGGCAATGTAGTAGGGTGCGTTGACAATTTTTTCCAAGGATTTTGGATACTGTGATTGGATACGATGGAGATTGAAATTCTTGGTTGTTGTTGTGGTAAGTTCTGCAGAGCTGGAAAGCATCAGAGATATATTTTTCGTAATAGCCTGCTTCTTTTTGTGGTCATCGACTGGTTTCGGGCGTTCGCCCATCATCAAGATGCATTTTATCAAACAGTGTGCAAATCTATATTATCACACTGTTTGACAAAAAGCATATCCTGGTGATGGACAAACGCCCGAAACTGGTCGATGACCACAAAAAGAAGCAGGCTATCACGGAAAATATTTCTGATACTTAATTGTTCCCTATTGAGATCACTTAGGTCTTAATAGTAGTAAGTAAGTAGAGAAGTACTTTATTTTGTAGTGTAAGCTTGGATCGTCTCTCTAGTAGTTTTCAGAGTTGTCTAAACCGTCGTTCAATTGGGTTTAGTTTAGTGGGTCGTTTGGGTTTAGTTTTTGTAATATAATCTTGGATAGTCCTGTATAGTAGTCAGTCTGAACCGTCTATTTCGAGTCGTTTCAGTCTAGTAGGTGGATTCCAAGTCAGTCTTTTGTCTAGCTCGAAACTCTGATAGCATACTTGTAGCTATGGGAGATATTATAGTTTACTTAATGTGCATCACTGGGAAAATTTTTCTATCTAGTGCAATATGATGTATTTATTTCTATGTGGATCAACTTTTATTTTCTACTTTATGAGCTATGATTCAATGTAGGGGGGATATGTTCCTGTAAAAGACTATAAGCATCAAGGGCTTTATGGTTTGAAGAAATGATTGCAATATCATCTGTGAAGGTATATTTTTTAAATGTCATACTGGCTGATTAGTACGCTGTATGTGTCAGCAACTCAAATTATTTAGCAGCTTTACTGCCAGAATCAGTTCTATTACTAGTATTTGGAATATTTTATTTCTACTCAATTACTCTTCATTGTCTGATCAACACATGATTTATCAAATTTCATTTTGTGTTCAAAATAGAACCATCCAACAATTCCCTTATTTTTCCTTTTATAATTATATGAGTGAACTTAATTTCTGGTTATATTTACCTTTAGATATAAAGCAATAATTAAACCGCATCAAATTAGGTCAATTTATTGAATCTTTCAATAATGATGAAAGAGAAAGGGGGCACAATTATTTTATAGAAATTGAGACGCTTTATTAATAGCTGAATACTTTCAACTTTTGGTTTCGTCAAAATCAATAATCTTATGTGTAATAAGTACAAAAGATTTATCGGATTGTTTTAAAATACACGGCATTCTTATGTGTACCTGTGTATTGATATATAAATAAAATATATACAAACAATAACAAAACCATGCCGCACCTAGCGTACGTAAACATTAAAATTTACAGCAATACAATTAACAAAACAGCAATGACAAAAGGATTGCTTTGTTAATTGCATTATTAATATGGAGCTAGAACTTATCGCCCATAGATATGCTGATGTATATTCCCAGAGAGACGATAAACTCTGCGAACATCGTCAGATGCTTGATGCTTTATGTCCATAACGTCAAATAATTCTTGGACCCTCTTGGGAATCGTCTTCCTTGACACAAATCATGAACCCCACACATTTGAAATTCTCTAATCACAATCTTATTTTTGTTTTTCTTCTGAAGAAACTTACCGTATATCGGTTCCTCCTCTGGTGTACCTTTTTATCCTGTTCGGGATCATTTGTCTCATATATTTTGGTTTGGTCAGTATGAGGGTTTTTTTTTCGACATCCCAGGAAATGTCACTATACCGTATAGAGAGCTCTATTATATAGAGCTGTCAGTATAGAAACTTGCTTCGAAATACTTCACGCCTTCTCCTCCAGGTACTTCTGTTTCACTTTGATTGACATAGTGTGTCGTGAGTGACCAGAAACTATTTTTCGGATACTTACCTAGCATATGGACTGAGTTTCGTTCTGTTTACCACATCTCAGATACTGGAATTTAATTAAAAGAAAAATGAAATATTTTTGAAATGTTATTTCAATCAAAAATAATTATTCTTTTCGTTTCACTTCGACACGACGAAATGAAAACATTGCGCTTGAAGTGAATTCTCTACACGAAATGGGTAGATTTAGATTAGATTAGATTGTTGCAGGGGGGGGGACTCAGACCCAGGGACTGCAGCCTACCCGTTGAGGCTTATTGTGCCAACCCCTCAATACCTAGTAGTGGAAGCCCCCCTCCTCTTCATGAGGTCCAAAACCTTCCCCACCAGTCCTTCCTGGGGTACGATTTCCTCCGGTCTCAACGTGCCGAAGATCTCGTACCTCAGTCTGCCGATTGCAACGCAATCAAACAACAGGTGAGAGGCCGTCTCCTCCTCCTCCTGACACAATCTGCACAAGGGATCTACATCCACCAACCCTACATTGTGCAGATGTTTTTTGAACCTGCCATGCTCAGTAAACAGGTCCGTTATCAGAGAAATCTGATACCTGCTTAAACCCAGGGTCTCTCTGGTTCTTCTTCTACACAGCTCTGGCATAACCATTTCGCCATGTTTTGCTCCAGTACTTAGCCTCCAGTGACGATTATGTTCTCTCCGAGTCCATTCTCTCAGAGAAGCCCTCGCCATACTTTTGGCTATTCCCAGAACAGGTTCTGGCCCACAGAAAGGAGTACTCGCACCATTCCTGGCCAGTTGGTCGGCTAGTTCATTGCCTTTAATCCCCTTGTGTCCCGGCACCCATACTAGCCGCACTCTGTTGTGCCGGGACAACGCTTCCAGAGAGTTTCTACATTCCCTAACTAGGGAAGAAGTGATTCTGAATGCCCTAAGTGCCTTCAGTGAGCCTGGCTGTCCGAGAAGATGCATATCTCCCTATTCCATACGCAGGTTCTCCTCAGCGCACAACTTGATAGCATAGACTTCAGCCTGGAACACCATGGAGTATCTACCAAGAGGCCTCTCGATGAGTACCTCCGGTTTAACTCCATATATCCCGGCTCCAGTACCGCAGGCCATTTTGGACCCATCCGTTAACCAGGATCCCCCAGTCCGGCCTCGTTTTTCCCAACTTTTAGCCCATTCCGATTTTGAAGTGAAAATCACCTGGAAGGGGAGCTCAAAGTGGAAATGGGTAGATTTACTCTGACGATAGATGAAAATCCGAAACCGGTCAGGAACAAAATAAAGATGCATACTATGACGGATAAAAATACCAAAAATTATTCTGTTTGCATTTTTCTTTCATTACCTCTTATATAATTTAATACAATAGCAAATATAAATGCATTTACTTTTCTTTTCCCCCAAAAAATAGCTAATTTCCTTGATTGAATAAACTTTCCGTTCACTTTTAACGTATCCAGATTTCTTACAAAACTGATTACAATAAAATTCTCTATACTGAGAAAATGATTGAATATAAAAAACGATTTTATTAAATGAAGTTTTTATGCCTATGGTGCGAGAATTCAGGGTTTGATTCCCACTAGGGCAAAGACGGTGTTGACCCAACCTTGTGAGAAAAAGGGGATACTACATTTTGGTAGCGAACCTGTAGGTAGCAAAGGCCCCAATGAAACGCGAGGGAACCCCGCAATAAAAGTCGATGTTTGGCAAGTTTTGGCCCTTCATGAGCTGTTGCACTATAGGTTTATATATATGAGTATACGAGGTCCAAAAAAATCTTCATACATTTGCAGTTGTTTCAAAAATATACTTTCTGAGGGTTTAAAAAAAAAATGTTTATTCCTGACAAAAATTCATATTTAAGTAAATTATTATATTTTAATAACAATTTTATAAACATTGAAATGTATGTAACAGAAATGGAAGCAAACACTTCAAAACAATATATTTTAGCAGAAAAGAGCCTACAGACTCGTAATCTTTGTTTGCTACACTGGAGTAGACTGGTTTTAAACATTTGTGTTTCCCTTTTTTTCTCTGACTTCAATCAAAAGCTTTCATATCAACTAGTTTCTTTGTTAGTTCTGGCTCAATTGAATTCCATTCTGAGATTATGGCATTATTAAGCATATTTTTGTTATTAACATTTCGTTTTCTGATTCTCCTTCCAATTTCATCCTATCGGTGCTCAATTTGGGTTAAGGTCGGGACTGTGGGAGGTTGTGTGAAGAGGTCTCGGGAAGTTGAAGATAAGCCATTCTTTAACACGCTTTGCAATGTGTTTCAGATCGTTCCCCCTGTTGGAAGATAAATCACCCTCTAAATCTCAGATTACTGGAATGCTCTTCAAACTATTTCTTAATATATCTAAATAAAAACATATTGATCCATTTTTACCATCTATAAATATCAAGTTCCCCATACCTGAGGCACTCATGCACCCCCCCCCCACACTAGAACGTTCCCTTCTCCATGTTTGACGGTTCTTATTACATTGTTTGAATTTAAATGTTCACCACGTTTCCTCCATCACAAAAATCCCCCCCATCTGATTAGAATACAGTAAAATCTGGTTCCACACTGAAAATAATGGAATCAGAAAACGTTTGTAACTTGTCTAAATGAATTTTTGCCAATTCTAAACGATTTTCTTGTAATTTTACTAATCTAGGTTTTTTTTGCTTGGCATCCGACCATTGTATCCATTTGATTTTAGTATAGTCTTCACTGTTTCGCGCACAATATTTACATTATAAAGTTGAAAGTATTTCTGTTAATTTCGGAGCACTAGTCATTGGTTTTTACCTTATTTCTTTCAACATCACCTTCCGATGAACACCTAGCAATTTTTTTGGGTAGTCTGAACGAGGTCTATTTGCTAAACTTCTTCTATGTTCTATACATATAAGGATTGATAATGTACTGAACAGTGGCGTGGAACTTGTTTTACAATTTTTCCAATATCTTGCAATAAAATTACCTTTTACTCTTGAATTTATTATCAAAGCACTAATATCTTTCGTTACCCACATTTCAAATTTAAACTTTTTACTTTAAACTTTTGAAAAACTGTCTTTAAATATCAACGGATACCTTACAATTGATAGAAAAATAAAAATCTCCTACTTCCTCTTTCTTAATTACATTATTTATTAATTGTAAATATTAACAGTTGCAAGAGTATATGGAAACTTTTTTGTCCTGATTCTGCAATGTTATCTTCGCATCAGTATTTCTGATCTAAAGAATTACTAATCAAATGTATTTAACTCATATTTTCTTCTATTGCTATAAAGTAATAATAATAATAATAATGAATAAATAATTCCAGAATGTCAAGATATTGGGAAATTATAGCGTTTATAGATTTCAACATAAAGTATATTATATAGTAGTAAACATTCCAAGTTTAAAGACAATAATTGCTTAACAGTTTTCGAGAAAAAAATCGATTCCCGATTAATCGATTTCTATTAAACTTGAATTCTAGCAATGAATTTAATGGATCTTAATATTATCTCGTATATGTTGTAAAAGTTGTACATTGTACTGAAATTGGCATCTTGTGTATAATTAAAACGTAGCAGCTGTCCAATTCGCAAAAATAAGTTTTCTTGAAAAACAGCTTCTAGTAAAAGTGACTAGGATATTTGTGTAATTAATATGCAAGGTTTAAAAAAAAAAAATCGTTGTAATCAATAAGAGTAAATTGGGAGAAAATAAAATCATTAATGATGTAATCAGGGCTGTCAGATTTTGCTCTAAATATTCGTGTCGGATCCAATGGTGGGAGTTAAATGGAATTTGAACTCCCTCCAATTTTTGAGTCATTTCGTTTACACAAATTCACTTACATACACATGCAAACACATAAATTTTCTGGATTCAGTGAAATTCAAGTTAGAAGTTACTTTTTTTTGTTTAAATATGACACAACTTCCTCTTACATCGCCAAAGAAATTATTAAGTCTTTCTTCTCTTCCGACTTTTTCAAGATCTTGAAAATTACAATATTAATCAGAAAATTTATTTATTTCAATAAATATATTTTTGACATTTTTGTATGCTATAAATAAAGTATGAGAAAGGTAAGGAGACGTAAGCAATTGACGTCAGACCGTTTGTTAATGCCAATTACCTGTCAACAACAGTTCAAATAGTGTTCAGATTTATGAAACCAACTGACAAGGACTTTTATATGAAGCTTTAAATACTTCTTTATTAAGTAACTAAAATTAATTAACATAATGTCTTATGTGAAAATTTCATAAGCTGTTTAAATCAAGAAATTAATAATAAATAATGTTTTCATTTATTAAATAAAAATCAACAAAAATGTAATAAACAATTCCTTTTTTATCAAAATGTCCAGAGTTAATTAAGCTTTAATAATAAAGTGTGAATATGTACTAGGGTCATTCAATAAGTAACGAGACAAATCGCTGTAGCTCAAAAACTATTTATTTAATAAATATAAAACTTTGCCTACGTTTCAATGTAGTCCCCAGCAACATCAATATTTTTGTTCCATCGTTCGTCTAATTTGTGTATGCGTCTGGCATAAGATTCTTTGGGTTATCTTCGAAGCCACCTTCGCACCTGATTTTTAACTTCTTCATTCGATTGAAAATGTTTCCCACGTAGAGCCTCTTTAAGGGGTCTAAACCCCTTATAGTTTCGATGAGGCGAGTTCGGGGCTGTAGGGGGGATTCGGAAGAGTCTCCCTCCCCACTTTCTTTGTGGGCATCTGTAAATGTCTTGAAACCCATCTTGCACCAGTTTTCTTGTACTGCAGCTTATTATGAACACAGTAATAGGAAGTTCCAACACTCGCGTGCACTTCTTCAGCTATCAGTTCAACAGTAATATGCCTGTTGCCTTGAATTAACGAATTAATGCAAGATTCGAAGGTGGAAGTTGTAACTTCAACATTCTTTCGTGGTTTTTCTCTACCTTTGGTACCATCTGCAACTAAAAATCTAATCACTGAGCATTTTTATTTAATTGTTTTGTACCGACCTCCGGCTGACCTATTTACTCCTACCATATATTACTTGATAAAATATTTCTTTTCTTTTTAATTTTTTTTATGAAATTAAGGTAATATTATTATCATAAAAACTATTGATCATAAGAACATTAACTGCCCCTCTAACAAAACTTAAACCAGCGTTACTTGAAGGAACGGATGTGCTGATCAGAAGAAGTGTTAAGGCTATGCTCGGCCTACCGGCAAGCACTGCTTCGGCAATGTTTTATGCCTCTCGTCGCTATCGCGGCTTAGGCTTGCCTAGATGCGAGTGGGAGGCTCCTCTGCAGCCTGGTCACTTGCCCAAAAGCTCGCAAAAGTTCGGGATGCCCATTTTCAACAAATATTTGATTACGAGGTTGAAGCGAAGATATGTGCATCCAGGTTGAACATATGTACCGACAAAGATTTTCCTAGCATCAGAAAGCTTAGACAGCAATTAAGAGAAAAATCTTTTGAAGAATGGACAAACTGTAAATGGCAAGGGGTTGGGGTATGCCACTTTAAGGACAGCCCAAAATTAAATCAGTTTGTATACGACAAGAAAATCTTATCATGTTCAGAATGGAGTAATGCTGTTAAGCTGAACATAAACTATGCCCCACTTCGTGCTGTTCCTGGGGTTGGCGGACAGTCGGCAGGAGCTGTTGGACCCCTCTGTCGCAAATGCGGCAGAGAGCCTGAAACACCAGCGCATGTGCTTGGTAATTGTCCTGACAACATGCTTCTTGTAACTAGACGCCACCATAGGGTAAAGCACGCCTTGATGGAGATTATGGAAAAAAAAGGTTATGTGACTCTCGAAGAGGTATACGCTGTAGATACAGATGGATCTACAAGATACGCTGATATTATAGCGTTTGACAATGCCAGCAATGTAGCATATATTTTGGATCCGACCATCCGTTTCGAGAGTAAGGATCCGAAACAGGGCGAGAAAATAGATGAGGAGAAAAGGGCAATTTACGAAAAATGTATTCCCTTTTATAAGGAGAAGTTTGAGGATCAGTTCGGGGTAAGGGAGTACAAGGTGCATGGCTTGTGGTTTGGTGCCAGAGGTGTGGTGCCTAAGACAACCTTGGACTTTTTCGACAAGGTAAATATTAGCCTTAAAGACATAGCTCCTTTAGTGGAGAATATTTTAGTTGACTCCCTGGGAATTATTTCCCAGCATATTTACAGATAAATTTAATGTATATACGTATTTAGACTTAGATGCACTTTATGTCATCTATACATATTATGTCTTTTATTTGAGACTGGACATTAGGACATCTTTAAATTTTTTAACTTTTTATGAATAGGTATCATCGCTTTTTGGTATGTCTACGGATTGATGAGTACGCTGTATGTTGGAGCACCTCAATTTAATTGAGCAGCCTCACTTGATTTTGATTAAGTGTTCTCTCTCTCTTATATATATTTTTAGTTCCCAATACTAGTCAAATACGAAAAATAAAAAGCCGACCTAAACGACCATACACTATATACATTTTATTGTTTAACCAGTTCAAATTAAATATATTTAGTTATGATTCTTACCTAAGGTGAAGATTTAATTCTGATCATGACTTTATTATTTAAAGAAAAGACTTCGCTTAGCTAAAATATGTATATAAGTTCAATCTGTACATATATATGTACTAAATTTATATTGAAAAATATATATGTTTCCTTGGGAAACTTTGATCTCAATATTCAGGACATATCAAAGTTATAAACCAATAATTCGGAGTGTGGTTAGGCGTTTGATTTCTAATTAGAAAGTTTCTAAAAAACCATAATTTGATTATTCAGCAAGTAAAGACTGAGAGAGTAGTTTATTGTATTTACATATTTTAAGAGAATTTAAAGAGAAATATTAGTTATAACTTGCAATCATCAAATGTTAAAAATAATCTACAATATTTTTGTTAATCAATGCTTTACTTAAAGAATGAGCAAATATTTGTGAAAAGAAAGTTTCATTTTTCAACGAAATCAAGGTGAATTGATTTTTCATGGAAATGTGTTAATTATAAGTATTAATGGAACAAGTTATTTTTAGCTAAAGTTGTTCTTTAAGAATTTAGAGATTTATGAATGAAATAAAGTGCTTATAATATTAATAAAGCATTAACAAAATATTAATTAAATATTTTATAATTCATTTTCGCACTATCCTGTCACTGATACATTGAACATTTTTTTCAATCAGATATCACTGAAGAAAGCGAATCACGAAAGAGACCAAAAGGTAAATGATGACCAGTTGAAAGGTGTGGATAAAATAGATACTTATTAAAAGGTTAGCGTATTCGTATCAGAAGCTAGTGTCCAGTGCTCACTCAATAAGAAATAACTTGCAAATTCTATTGCCCCACAATCTGTGGGCTAAAGTCGAAAAATAGACTCTACATTGAAATTTTTGTATTTATCCGTAACGTAATGATGAAATTTCATTAAATATATTACAATACACTATTTAATTAAAAAAAAAAAAATACATTTTAAGAACTATAAATAAAAAAATTTAAAATTTAAAAATACACCAGCAGCAGCCATATTAGTTTGTAGGGCCACAAAGTATGGACAGTTATTATTTTATTAATAATATATAATAAATATTTTTTTTTGCCACCGATTTTGGTAAAAATTCAGAATGGTGCCCCGGACTATGGCGCATTCTGCATGTATTTTTTGTAAGCAAATTAATCGCCTAATCAACCTAGCGCATTCTACATTTTTCTTGTACTCTATATCCCTCGCCAAAAGAAAAATTTTTGCTTAATAAGTTATTTTAGATTTTAAAAAACATTTTGGGTAATTATGCAGAAGCCGACCCCCAAGATGGCTGACCATCTTTGGGGTCAGCTTCTGATAACATCGATAACATCGATGTTATCAGAAGCTGACCAGTGTTATCAGCTTCTGATAACATCGATTCTGATAACACTCTATAACATCGATAATCTCGATTTCATTATTTATCGTCTTGTTACCACTACTGCAACTATTAAATAATTTAGCAATCTCTTTTTGCAACAGTTTACACACCACTTTGAGGTATGTTGCTCGGTGCGTGTCGCTTTTTTATTAGGTGAGCAATCACGAGGATAAATGAGCTGCTATTCAATAATTATTAATATTCAATATATACAAATTACGGATTAAAAATTTAAATGTATTCAGGATTTGAAATGTATTAACTCAGTTTTTCTACTCTCACTACGAGAAATGAGAATCTATTCATTAATTGCAATTAGGCTATTTCCGGTTTTGCATTTATTAACTCATTTTTCCTAGTCCTACTATAACACCTTCAGCTTTAACAAATTCATTAGCACAAATATATCCACTAATAAAAATTTAATCTCTTTCATAACTAACCTGCGTACAAAAAATAAAAAATAAAAAACAAATATTTACAACGCTAAACAATAATTGATAGTAATTTAACTTTAGTAGGTTCATTGTAAAAAACATTTACAAAAATTAGATGCAGAATAAATTATATTAAATCATTATATTAAAAAACAAAACAATTTCTTGTTTAATTTTTGTCTGTTGTATAAACAAGAAAAGAAATCGATGTATTTATCAATAAAAGAAAAAGATGTACACAATCGAAATATTTAATTCAGCACATGAGAAGGTTAGTGTATTTAGTGGTCTGCCATCTTGGGGGTCGGCTTCTGCATAATTACCACATTTTGCATATCATACTAAAATAAATTTAGGTGCGCAAGCGCCCCTGATTTTAATTAGACATGAAATGCTATATAATTTTTAATACGGAAATATCATAAAAAGCATTTTGTATCGTTGTTGTGAATCGAGGACTTATATTTTCTAATCGGAAGCTCGGCCCTGACACCCCCGTTTTTCTACCTCACAAAACTACCGGTTTTTGCCGGAGGGGGGCTCCTGCTTCCGAGTTTCCCAGTGCCCACAATGGAGCACGTGCGAGAAAGACAAAAAATTAACCCTACTTATATCAAACTCGTACAACTGTTCTGTATAGATTCTCATTTTTGTTACTAACACTTTTCTAACAAATGTTAATTGAAAATGTACGTACTTACTGTTTTTCTCTTCCTTTCAAGCACCAATCAATCACAACACACCGACCCGTACACTTTAACCCAAAAAAAATCCATAACTCGATGATCCGCCATCACAAAACACTAATGTATTAACGAGTAAAGTGACAAGCGCCAATATAATGCAGTGCTAACTAGAGTTAGTACCTTATAAATATAATTTCTTAATTCCATAGGAATTACTGAATTTTAAGTTAATCATATACAAAATATTAAATGATTTCTCAAATTGATATTTATAATATAGTACATTAATTAATATTTAAATTCTAAAATTCATATATTGGCACTATGTACACATTGCTTTATTTTTAAAAATCAATTCCCAAACTATGAATAGTAATATATACAAACTTTGTAGAAATTATGTAAAACATTGTAATATCCTTTTATTATTTACATCCATAATAAAAATGTATTGTATACATAAATTTTAGACACCAGCAATATTCCTTTATACAGCTGACAAATATGGCGACCGCTAGTATCTTTCAAACTTATTACTGTATGATGTAAGGTTTTTTTTTAATTTATTACCGCTGAAATGTGTATTGTAAATATTTTATTTTCTACTGAATATTATATAGTGACATCTTAATAGTGTGACATACCACGACAATCATGATTTCCTCATTTATATATGGATAAATTATTAGCAGATAATTAACATTTACTTTAATCAGTGTGTACCTACTAGACTTTTTTTCTCTAAACATTTTACACATAGATGATATGCGAATTTGGCGATGGAAATAGGATACGAAAAAAAATGAAAGATTGTAGGCGATTAACTTGCTTACAAAAAAATACCTGCAGAATGCGCCACGATCCCGAGGCACCATTCTGAATTGTAACCCCGATTTAAATATTAAAAAAAAAATTAGAAAGGTTTAAATCGTTTTTACAAAATATTTTTGTATTAGTGTTTATTTTTTTGAAAAATAATTCTTAAATAACACAAAATATATTTCAATTTTTGTTTTATTTGTGCCGAAGACAGGGTGACTAATCGAATCTGTATATCAATAAGTTAAATAATGTAAAAGATTATTAAATAATACCAAATTAAAGGATATAATATAAATAAATTAATAAAATAAAAATTTAAAAGTTTTACAGACAAGAAATTATATAAAAAAGTAATAAAGAAAATATGCAAAAGGAAACCACGTGGTCTTAATTAAAAATTTATGGCAGATTAAAGTTTTAGTTAAAATTAGACGAATTAGACATATAACAAACAATGTTAGCAAAACAAACAAATAACGAAGCCTATAAGACAAATTATATGTAAAAGCAGATTTTAATATGGTTAGTAATTTTTGGACAAAAATTAAATGTTTGATTGTATTTTTATTCATTATACTTTATATATATCAAAAATTAATGTAATAATCTGTAAATAATGTTTAAATTGTAGTACTCCTCTGAGGATGGCACGCTTAGTGCCGAAACGTAAGGGAAAAAAGAAAAATCTGTAAGACACTATACATTTGAAAGCGGGGAGAGGGTGCCCTCAAGGGGGTTGTCTCTCACCAAAGTTGTGGTGCGTCGTCATGGATGACCTTTTGGTTAGGCTGAACTCATCGGGATTTTATGTGCAAGCATATGCCGATGATGGTGTCATTTTATTGTTAGGGCGCTGTTTGTCCACTATTTCGGACCTAATGCAAAGCGCCCTTAATATGGTATATTGTTGGGCACAGGATAAGGGTCTTTCTATTAATCCTATGAAGACCCAGGCAATTCTATTCACTCATAGAAGGAAGATAGTAGGTTTTACACCTCCTAGGTTGTTAGGTACTTCCATACAGGTTAGCAAATCAGTGAAGTTCCTTGGGGTAGTTCTCGACAGTAAATTGAACTTGTCGGAGCATGTTAAGACACAACATCAAAAGGCGATAATCTCCTATTGGCAATGTCGAAGAGTTGTTGGTAAGAATTGGGGAATCACTCCCAAGATGATGTTCTGGATTTATTGCATGGTCATTAAACCTAGATTGGTATATGCGGCTTTGGTGTGGTTGCGTCGCATTGAAACACGATCTGCTAGGCAGCTGTTGGAAGAAGTCCAACGCTTGGCTTGTCTGGCGGTGACTGGAGCGTTTCGGACTACACCGACCGCATCTATGGAGACTTTGTTAGGGATTCCACCTCTCTTTGTGGAGGTGAAAAACCAGGCAATGAAAGCCTGTTATAGAATTAAACAGGCAGGTTTTTGGCAGGGTAAGCGATATGGTCATTCTACCATTTATCGTGAGATGCTTTTAAGGATTCCCATTACAGGTTTTCCTTCTGATAGGAATCTGAAAACTTTTGTCTTTGGTCATTCCTACAGGGTTAGGTTGCCTTCTAGGGAAGATTGGTTAACCCTGGGTCCGTCTGGTGTGATTCCTGAGAATTATCTCCGATGCTACACGGACGGTTCCAGGATGGATGGTAGGTCTGGGGCTGCCGTCTATTTTGAGACGGGAGATCATTTGGTAGCGCCTCTTGGTGAGTGGGCCACCGTTTTCCAGGCTGAGGTTTATGCAATTCTTTGCTGTATTTTGGATGAGAGGGTGCGTAACACTAATTTAAAGGGTGTTTGTATCTGCTCGGATAGCCAGGCTGCGTTGAAGGCGCTTAATTCATGTGTCTTCACTTCCAGATTGGTGTTGGAATGTTCTAGAAGACTGGAAGATCTTTCTTCATTAAAGGATGTGCTTCTGGTCTGGGTTCCAGGTCATATGGGAATCTTTGGGAATGAGGAGGTGGATAGGTTTGCCAAATTAGGTGCCTCTCTCCCTTTCATTGGTCCAGAGCCTGCTGTTGGTGTGTCTTCTGACACATGTTTGTCGGGCTTTCAGACGTGGATGACCTCACAGCACTCATCCTTATGGATGTGTGCAGTGGGTTGTCGGCAGTCTAAAATGCTCATTGGGGGCCCGGACGGAGCTTTGAGCAGTGGGGTCCGATGTCTTTCACGGACCTCCCTCAGGTATCTGGTTGGATTCCTCACTGGGCATTGTGGTTTAAGGAGACATCTCTATATAATGGGACTTGTGCCTGACCCCTTTAGTAGAGTTTGTGAAACTGAGGAGGAAACACCCATGCATCTGATGACGAATTGTTTGGGTTGTGAGGAGATTAGTTTTAGGAACTTCGGCCGGAATAGGATGTCGGTGGAGGATCTTAAGCTGTGTCCTTTTAAGGTTTTGGTCCGATTCGTTCGGTCTGTTGTGAAACTTAGATGGTTGAAACCTGGGCCTGGATTTGTATTCTAGTCCCAGTGGTTGTTATTCTTTAGGGGTAGCTATATGGGCCCTGGGGGGCTTTGGATAGCGTAGGGTTTTGCCCTCCCCTTTCGCGAATAATAATAATATACATTTGAAAAAGAAAATCAAGCTTGGCTGAAAAAACGGTTCATTTATATCACCATCTTATAATAATAACAAAATATATATTATATTTTTTATATAACGACAAGTATACTATAAGTTCAAATTTTAAAAAAATTTAGCACAGTATATTCAAACTATAGTTCTCTATGGTGAAACAAAGAATTAGATATGTGGTTTTGAAACTTACTTGGGGATCTTTTGTATAGTTATGAAAACTACAACCTACAGTTTCGTAAGAATGAAAACAAAATTACATATTTCTCGTTCATAATAATAATAATTGTGATCGCTGTACAAAAATTTATTGTTATTGCATAAGTTCATAAGTTGCATCATGCATAAGTTCATAAGTTGCATCATGCATAAGTTCATAAGTTGCATCATGCATAAGTTCATAAGTTGCATCATGCATAAGTTCATAAGTTGCATCATGCATAAGTTCTCTCAAAAGATAATGGACTGTACTTAGACCAAAAATGGGTACTATTGTACTCACTCATTGATACCATTCAGGTCTGTTATGGTCTGTTATCTAGATTTCAAATTGGACACCAATGATAAACCAAACTTGAAAATCACCGATGTAAATTCAATAGAGCTTAAGAGGATTAGAAAACTCAGACCACTCACATCAAAGTGCGATATTTAGCTCTGAGCTAGAACCACTAGGATTTAGGACTGAGCTCACCACTGTTTAATTATCCTATTGATATAGTATTTTATAATTTCTATAGCTTTAGCAGTGTTTCCCCACTTTCAAAAGAACTGTGAAGTAATTTGGAACGGAGGTGAATCCTTTTCATTCCACTCTTTGAGTTCTGTCTTATTAAGAACTCATTGCATTTTTTTGTCAGTACGTATTTGCCTTTTATCTACAACCAAGTTAGCTTGCTTACGTATTTTTTTACCCTTAAGCCATATTCGTGAAATCATATTAGCTATAAACTTATTTCTAACTGTATTGGTTTCATTTCTTGTGCTGATTTTATCCATACATTATTTTGTGAGATTCATAGACCCACATATGGCTACTTTACGGGATTTTGGGAGGAGTTAATTAATAAACTAGAGACTTAATTTAGTGCACTATAATAAATTTATACTTATAATTTATTAACAAAAACTTAAATAATACAATGATAGAATTATAAGTAGAGAGCGGTGATGAGTCAGAGAGACGTAGCAAGAGCGGAGGTTATAGGATTTGTGATGTTAGCTGGTCAGCTTGTGATTGAATTTTCAGATTGTGATTTGAGGTGATAGAATCATGATAAAATTCAGTATATCGACTTCGGACCTCTTCTTGAGTGAGAAATCCTGAAGCGAGGAAAGCTTGGGCGGTGCATGTTCCCCCCGAAACACCTGGCTGGCCAAGCGTGGAAGCAATGACAGTAGCGTTTCTAGTATGTCATCACACTGCTTCCTCTCTTCATTTTCTCCCGTACGGTGTTATTGAAAACCTCTATACTTTTGCTTACTACGTGCTTATTGCATTATATTTTGACTGTACTCAGTTACAAATCCATAGACACTAACCAGTGAACTAGGTTGTAACGTAATGTCAAGAGCTTCCTTCAAGGTTACGCCAGTATTCTAGCTATCCTAATGCAGTATAATTAACACTTATGCACTGAATTAACATACATACTTTTTACTAAAGACTTAATCAACATAGAGATAGAATTATGAGAAAGGGTGAGAGGGAGGGAGATTTTTAGAGCGGCGATTGTAGGCTGGTCGGCTAATATCAGCCTACTTTTTCTTTCCTACCTTAATAAACGGAGAACCCAGCCTAACTGCAACTCAGGAGTCTTTAGTTGCAAAACTAGTAAAAGGACTTATAATATTCCAGTTTATTGGTTAACTGGGTAATAAATTTAATTAAATTATATACCTAATGTAAAATCATACTGCAATATAATATATGTTCTATCGATTGTTGTGAAATACGATATTAACGGAAATATTTTCCATTGCATTCATTAAGTTTGTCATTCGTATTTCATAATTAATGTCTATTATTAATTTATCTAATTAACTCGCAGAGTGCTTTAAATTGTTAAATTTTGTATTTCAATTATTTATATATGAAACAGAACCTTCCAGAGAGAGCTTTAAACTGTTGAATTTTGTATTTTTCATTTCAAGTATTTATTTATTTAAAACAGGTGCAGCAATTTCTAATTTTCACTTTATTAACTGGATACGTCATATGAAAAAGTAAATTCAATATAAACAAAACAAAAAAGTCTATTTTACTTTAAAAAAAAAAAGACGGAATATTTACCTGTGAAATATAATAACAAACCATTACCATTTAAGAAACTCAGCAAAATATTTAGAAACAAACTTGGACAAACGACTAACTTGGGCGACACATGTAAAGACTAAAAGACTTGAACATAATTTACGTTTCAAACAGTTGTACAGATTAGTGAAGACAAGATAAACATTAAACATAAACAACAAACTCCTAATTTACAAGACGCTAGTGAAACCACTTTGAACAAATGGACTTCAAATTTGAGGAGCGGCTAAACAGACAAATTTGAAAGAAAATTCAGACAATCCAATCTCGCACGCTGCGGACTATCCTCTCATCTCTTTTCTATATTACAAACGAAACAATACATAAAGACGCAAACATTTAAAAAGTACAACAAACAGTACATCGACTGTACACTAAGTATCATGTCAAACTGAACGGTTATACGAATCTTCTCATCAACAATTTACAAACACTGTAGTTCCAGAAAGAAGACCAAAACGGAGATGGCCACAAGACTTGTTACATCGATCGTAGGCTAACTTGATACTGAGCGACTGACTTCACTGAACGACATTATGAACTAACATAATTACATTTCACACCCATGCAACATTTCAATTTCACATCATAAATAAATAAACAAATTATTCAAACAGGGCCATTTCTAGATGGTGACCCTGCACACGTTGTACAAGTCATATCATTATCTTTACAGATAACAGCATTACAGGCAGAATACATTCTGTATTGGAACTGTATAACAATTAAATCATATAAAAAATTCAGCTCCAAAATTGAGACGATTTCCAACGCACTTTTTTCATACTATTATTATTATTATCAAAACGAGTGCCCAAAGGCGCGGGACCTAAGCCTATGTGGCTCTTATCCCCCCGATACCCCCCCTTAGCCCCTTAATTAATCTCCCCCGGTAACTTGCCGGTTAATCTGCAATATCCCAAGATATCCCTAAACTCCAACTCGCCCAGGCAATCCTGCGAGAGTTGTGTCCTCCTTTCATACCATAAAATACAAACTTTTTCACACAATGCTTGTACAGGTTGCTTAAAGGAGGTGGAAAGATATTATTCCTCCTTCTAAACATCTTGTTATGGGAATTCTTCTCCCATCGCAACGTATCTCATTTCTTATCGTGTTGTGAGGTTATTATATTATTGCTATTGTGTTTATCTTCAATTCTATTTCTTTTTCAATTTTATTTTATTTTTATATAATTTATTTGGAGTATCATCAATTTCTAATCGCTTTTTAATAAATAAACTATGTTTTACTTGTTCCATTTGTGGTAATGGTAGAGAACAAAAAAAGCTTGGTAAGAAATAGCAAGTGCTTTATAGTCAAAGTCGAGAAATTATAAAAACTTAATTAAGTGTTTTTTTGAATGTGTAGCTTTAAGAAGGCCTAACAATTCCTATAAAGCGAGTTAATGAGCGTGATTTATTAGTAAATGATGTTTAACATTATTTAAAAGTTCATTTATTCTACTTCTGATAATAAATCTATTCAAATTAAAGTTATGATGGAAAATGTTGGACTAGCTTGGTTAACTACTGTAAACATGCGTGGAGATATAGGTATGAGCTTATCAGTGAATTTAATTACTGAAATTAAATATAGAAAAGACAGTTTGTATGAAAATATATAATTTTGTAATTAAGTAAATAAATTATTTATTGTATAAAACAAAATAAATAAAAGCTAAAAAAAAAAGAAAAAAGAAAAACAGCGGGACCTTAAGGATAAGAATCATAGTTTATAAAAAAGAAGAAAAAACAGAGTATTATAAATCAGTGTAAATAGATTTGAATTGTGGAGATTGGACGATTAAGTTTTGATTTTTATAATGCCTAAGATTTTATATTTAATGTATTTTTGTTCTCTTTGTTTTGTTTTGTCTTTTATAGCCAAAGATGTGGAATTTAAGTTGTTTTTTAATTGTCTTTATTTTGGCCAATTGATATTTAATTTCTTACTATAGAAACTTAATAAGACTTTCTCAATTTCATTTAGACAGCTTCTCACTCAGACGGTCTTTCGACCATGAGTCAAGTCTGTCAGTCTTTTTCTAATGTGCAAAATTATTGTATATAGTCATTGAAATAAAGACCTTTATTATTATTATTAAATTAAAGTTATACGTAAAATGCGTTTCATTACATTACATACAAATTAAATTTTAAAAAAATCTTTAAATGCATCCCTGCCTATAATGTATTTAATATAATATGGATGAAGTAATTTTAATCATTGACCTAAACCTGGTTTTCTTTTTAGAATAATATAAATAAAACAGCTAGCTTTATGACTTGTATAAGAAAATAATATTATCAAGGTGATATTCTTTATCAGCTGCCGGGATAAGAGTGTGTACATTTTTGCTAGTGATAGTACTTCTGAGGCGGCAAAATGTTATTTGGATGGGTAATATTTTTAGTTTTACCTTTGTCTCTTTCTTAACTGATTAGAAAAGAACGCCTATTTTTGTTCATTTTGATTTAGTACACCAAATATACGGCGAACCTTCCCAAACAGGCATCCGGACTCCGAGAAATCCATGAACTATTAAATGGTATGGTGTGTTTGCTGCCATAGAGAGCTCAACATCAAAATAACACTCTACCTCATATTTCATGATAACTATTTTCTGACATTATGTAACTATTTCGATCAAAAATTATACAAAATTTAATTCTCAGAATTTGGGTATCAAATATTTAACTAATAATAACCAGATATCCCATTTGGTAATGGTAAATATAAAAATGTTAATAAATTCTGATTTGCATATTATTAAATATTATTATGGCATTTAAATTTAGGTGTCCACATTAGTTTAGGAAATTATTTAATGGATTCATGGAAAATAATATGGAGATATTTAGAATAAATATCAAGTTAATATTACATGTCATTTTTAAAACACTTTATACATAGTCAACGATCTCATAATGTAGAAATTCTTGGATATCGGTCATTTTATTATGTTTTATATCCTCAAAACTGCTTATTGGATAACTTGGCAAGCTGGATGTGGAAAATTAGTTGCCTCCTAGTTGATTCATAATTTATTTAAATAATATTTCGTAATACTCGGTTTGTTATCAAATTAACAAATTTAACGCTTGTCTCTCATTAATTCTAAAATTAACAAATCCTTTAGAAAATTTAATGTTAATAAATATTTCATTAAATTTAGAAAAATTAAAATAAATATATTTTATAAATTCACTACAGAGTTAAATACTAGGTTAAATTTATTGTTAATACGACAATCGTTCGATTATCTAGAATGATTCCCCCGCCCCCTTGAAGTTGTAATATACAATGGCA
This sequence comes from Triatoma infestans, assembly GCA_011037195.1. Taxonomy (NCBI): domain Eukaryota; kingdom Metazoa; phylum Arthropoda; class Insecta; order Hemiptera; family Reduviidae; genus Triatoma; species Triatoma infestans. The sequence goes on from JAAEAF010007349.1 coordinate 28,722, forward strand.
TTTCCGTTTTTATAATAACTCAATTTAAAATTTGCCAGTATTCTTAAGCTTGCACAACCCCATATCCCACTTAAAATTTTACTCCTGTTAATTTAGTTTATTTTTTTATTTAGGTATCTTATACTTCTTCCTTGTATATTTATTATTATATTAGCATAGTATATTGTATAATGTATTTGTTAGCTTGAATGTATTTATTAGTTTGAATGTATTTATTAGCTTGAATGTTTTTATTAGCTTGAATGCATTCGTAGAATGTATGTATTTATTGGCGAGAAAGTTACAATGAATGTTTAGTAGGCATGGTTGGAGAAAATTTCATTAATGTATTTCAACCCCATTAAGTTTAATTCATTTTAGGATTAGTCCATTAGAGGGGGGGCAGAAAAATTTGTTAAAAGTACTGCACCATTCAATTAGTTTCTGTTACAAATAGCCTTATTAAGACTATTTCTCCGATCGGTTACATAACAAAGTTATTAGTTGTGGAGGTATGTGTAGAATGCAATTCATAGATAAAAAAAAAATGCTTTAGTTTTGTGCAAATCTACAAATCTAGTTGTAGTAGAATAAGGGTTGGCACAAACAATATTCCACACAACCACCTCGTCTACTAGCTTGATGATATGAGAGGGGATGTGAGGAAAAGCCTTCGACAATCTAGAACTCCACCCTAAAGTGTTGTGTGTGGAAGCCAAATAGATTAGTGTGTGCCATCCCGGATCGAGTGGGCACAGATCGTAATCAATTAGAGTGATGGCGCTAATGCCTTCGACAGTCGATGCACACAAAAAAAACAGTATATTAATTTTTTTTTACCTACTTGACAATGTGCCTACAAAAAGCTCCCTCTACAAGTAAATAGTTTAAGAAGAAAAGGCGTGAATGGAATTGTCATCCTTTGGTAATTTATTTAATTAGCCTCAGCCATGAAGTGGAGTTGTTAGGAGGATTCACAGTTGGAGGAGACAAATTAGTAGATTTAGATGACTAGTAAGACAAACAGAAATTTTCTACTGCGAGCTGTTATTAAGATATTGCAAAACAGTATTTTTGAATTGTTCTGTTCTCATGGAGCAATATTACATGGAACTTAGGAACTGTTCGACGAAGTAATTTGTATTATGCTGAATAGATCATAGAACTGGATGCGCAACTCTTAGGTCGAGTCCAATGTCTATATAAGTTTCAATAGTATGATATATATCCAAACATGTTATTAATAATGTTTGATCATATTGTCGCGAGCGGTACTTAAAGCCGACTACCACTTAGCTAATCAACGCCCATGACCCCATTGAAATTAACTATCACTAATGAATTAATTAATTAATTCTAACCTGGACTGATTCATTCATAATAATAACGCCATGTGTTTTATTTTCATATCAATTGCATTACTTTTTTACTGATTCGTTTATAGTTTATAATATAAGACATATTATATCCACCTATATTTCGTATGTTGACAGAAAATAATAATATTAAAATTCATAAATAAAATATTACATTTGTAATGTAAGATTTATTTTATTAAATTATAAAAATAAAATATAGGCACCTAGAAAAGAAAATTCCTGCATTTCTTTAAATACTTGTCGTTTGTTACGCCTAAGTATTGTATGTTAATCGTTTCCACATCTAATTATTAACGGAAGAGACCTGATTTATAATTTGATATTACTTTCTGTATATTGACTTTCATTTGGCAGTGTTTTAGAGAATTTCAGTTGTTGCTGAAAGCTGTGGAGTTATTGATGGTTCAACGTTTAGAATAAGAGGAAAGATAAGTTAATTGTCTTGCATATTTATAATTTGTGACTGGAGGATAAGCTGTAAGCTCTGACGTCTATCTATTGCACAGAAAGGTCCAATTATAATTCCTTAAGGAACCCTGGCTTCTACAGGATAAAATGAGGAATAGGTTGAGGAAATAACATTTTTGTATGTAATTCTTGTAATATATTCAATATATAATTAATATTTTGTAAATGTAATTTCTAAAAAAAGAAGCCTTTGCCTGTGTGAACTTTGCCCCTTACGGGTGTGCTTTCAAACGTAGAAAATCGCTTCTCCACAGACAGTCTTCTGAGTGGCATATTAAAAATTAATAAGTCTAATAAACCTGGGCATTTCTGTAGATCTGATTAAAAGTTCATTGTTTGTTCTGTAGATCTGAACAAACAAAGTTCATTTTTACCTTAAAATGAAAAAAAAAATGATAATAATTTCTTTCTCATAGATTTCTAGCACAGCTCTTTTGAAAAATTTCGAATAATATTTAATACTTCTGTAATGGAATCAGATATTAGATGTAATGGAATTGTTTGATGTGTGATTCCTGGAGTAGCAGATGTCTTGAAGAGGGCGGAAGTTAGTTTGAGAGATTTGGAAGTTAGTGCTCGAATTATTAAACGGTTTTTTATATAAAAATAAACTGTATTTTAACAATAATTTAAACGTGATAAATGGTAACTAATAACTATAATAAAATACTTAATAATAAATAGAAGATAATAGCTGATAATTTAGAATGGTTAAAATAACGAACTAAAGTGCACAACTACGAGAATGATAAGTTGAATATAACTGTGAATTGCCGCTCGTGTATAGTTTGGTCGTAGATGATATAATAATCCTCTCGTCGTATATCATAGAGTTTATATATACTGTTGTTCACACTCACACCAAGACATCTGTCTTAGTGTGCGGCCTTGTGCGACCTTCGTAGTTTTCTGACCTTATTTAGTGGCCATACTTATCGCGGTGCCTGCCTTTTGATGTGAGAATTGATGAAAAGGCTTTGTTGTTTGTTTGGTTGACCGCGGCTGTCGGCGGCCAACAGTGTTACTGTTTTCACCCTTTGTAGATAGCAGCTGGCTGGAACCACTAGTTGTAATTTATTATTTGTTTGGTGTACTTTGCCGATGTCAATGACTTTTGCCATGTCATTACACTTCCTTAAGAAAATTACGTTGCATTTAAAATAGCAAAATTTGGAAATGTTTTCACGATTATATTTTCCTTTACCAGCACTAATATCTTAGCGATTTTGAAAATGTTAGGCGGATTTAAAAAAAATAGAAAATATTAGAAGTATAAAAAAAAAAAGGTTTTTCCAATCATTTAACGTATCGTCTTAGAAACAATTGTCGATAATAATTATCAAAAGAACTTTTATATCGACTTTGATTTAAGGAATAATCACTGAAGTTTTGCCAAATTATAATGTTCTGTAAATGTATTTAAAATTCTCATATAATTTTTCCAACGATCCCCAAAAACACTAGTTGTCTATCGACTCCCAATAAAGAAACTTTGATTGTCTCCAGGAGGTTGACACTGTTAGAAACACTTTCTTTAACCTGACTTCGTCAAAAAACTATTTCAAATATTCATCCATCTCGTATTTTATCCGATTGAATAAGCACCTTTTCTTAACCATTTAACCTAAATTCATTTAATATTTGGAAAATTTCAAAAAAACTGTCTAGTGTACTCCTTACTTTAAGGAATAATAAGAATTATTTTGATAATTATATATATTATATATAAATTTAGGCGCGTTAACATCTATGGTCATTGGCGTCCGGAGCCTTCTCAGTGCACTACCAGCCTCCGGACAATGTTCTCTCGCTACAGACAACACTGTTCATCACCGAACAATGAGCTATAGAGGCTCCTAGAAAAATCTAAGGGTAGCACTGGACTCGAACCCGGGTCCTCCGCGTGGGAGTCCAACGCGCTAACCACTGAGCTTATTCCTTCCCTTGATAATAATATTTTTTCTTATTTGTATTGTTACATCGGAGTTTCTTAGCTACAAGCATCCCTGATAGCACATCACACTATTTGCTTGCATCACTTGAAGAAAAATAATCGTGATACCACCAGAGTTTTAAAAGTCTGAAATGGTGCGGAATGATTGTTGACGGACTCAATCATTAGATTGGTATTTCAGAGATTGATATAATTTTCTTTATATCTCGATCTGGCGACTAGACTGTTAGAAAGGTATTTCACGAGCCTAATTGATGGCAAAAAGGGCGATTAATGTAACCTCGAAGAATTTCGGATTGTAAACTTTGGACGTTGGATTATTTTATTTAACCGCAAAGTTCAATGTTGTATGTCCATTTAGGTACTCTTGTCTCTGAAAAAAAAATCTCTTGTCTGTGAACTGCCCAAGGTGGGCGGAAGACATTGGTGGGAGGATAGGAATTAAATTGATTGAAATATGAGGAAGCTGCGGAGAGTTAAATTTGTTTTGTTTATTTAGAACATTCTGAGTAATTGAGAAGGACTTGGAATTATCTGTGAGCTATTACAGGGTTAGATTATTTACAATGTGTGATATATCGGATGGGGCCAAAGACACTGCGCCAACGTTTGCTTTGGCTTTGTAAACAGGAGCGAACGATGTTCTGAATTGTACTAGAAAGTATCGGTAGGTCAGGTAGGAGGACTTGCGTCAAAGATGTGAATAGAAAATGCCCTTAAGTTTCCAGAGTAGATACCATTGTTAGACGCGATCAAAGGGATTGCTACAAATGGACGAGGACATCCAAACAACACTCCTATTAATCCAACATCCAAACAACACTAACCAATGCGGTGTTCATTTGCTTACCTGTTATTAGCTCGGTAATTAAGTTAAGAATCACCGTTTTCAATGTATTTTGTACTCCTTTTAAGATTTCTGCTGTGCAAATTGACATTTTATTCAGCCATTTGTGAACTCCAAAATCATATGAGTCTAAACCAAAATTAAGAAATATTTGCTCAATTTCAACCTTAAATTTCTTAACTTTCTTAAGTTAATGACTTATTATAGTAAACGCTTAGTTTTGAGCATATATTTCTTTTTTATATTCGTACCAAAAGCATCTTTACACCTTGATTCTTGCCCCTAATGATTTTATTAGTTATATAAACATGATTATTTTTTTTTTTAAAGGAGACATTAATTTAATAAAGAATTTTAGAACACCCAATTAATCCATATAATAGTAATATTTTTTGCTGGTAATATGTTTTATTATATAAATAAAAAGCAAGAAGTTATTGAATGGCTGGTACTAAGATGGGAATTTTGTGAGAAGAGAGGGTCCCAGTGTTGGTACTACGAACATACATACTGTAAGCTAGTAGTATCCAGCCTTCAAATGAAAACTTTATAGCCGTGTATAGTACGTGCCTACAACAGATTTATCTACCTAACAACTTTACCACTCCCTCCCGTATCGCTATGTAACACACATACACACAATTTCTATATATCTATATATATATATATATTATATATATATATGTACGTATGCATATATGTATGTATATGTGCCTGTTTTTCTGCTCTTATTCTTTTTATTTTCATTTTAAAACAATTTAATCTAGATATATATTATACATATATGATATAAATTATAATAAATTAATTTATACTTTATTTTGGTTTAAATAAAAAGCAAATAATAGTGTAATGGAATCGTTTGATGTGATTCCTGATGTAGTAGATGTCTTGAAGAGGGCGGAAGTTAGTTGAGAGATTTGGAAAGTTAGTGCTCGAATTATTAATACGGATTTTATAAAAATAAACTGTATTTTAACAATAATTTTAACGTATAAATGGTAACTAATAACTAGCAAAATACTTAGGAATAAATAGAAGATAAATAAGTAATAAATTAGAATGATAAAATAAACGAACTAAGATGCACTACTAAAGATAATAAGTTTAAATGAAACTGTGTATAGTCGCGTAAACTGCTGCTCGTGTATATAGACGTGCTCGTATAGTCGTATATGATGTAATGATCCTCTCGTTGTATATGATAGAGTTTATATATCGGTGTTGGCCACACTCACACCAAGACATCTGTCCTGGTGTGCGACCTTGTGCGACCTTCGTAGTTCGCTGACCGCTGGGGGGGCGGAAAGAAGACGAGCGGCAGATGAAATAGACGATTTTAGCCCGGAGGACGTCACTCAAAGTGCTCCGCGAGGAGAGTGGATGGGCAGCAGTAGCTGTTTGTTGAGGACGTCCTGAGGAAGAAAAAGTGCGTGGAGAGCACACACCCTCACCAGCAAGTGCCCCGTGCCACTTGAGAGGGAGAAAGAAAAGTTCTGGCCTAAAGATGTGGAAGCCCGAAAGGGCTAATAGCGAAGGCCTTCCACGAAGTAATGTGGCAAACGGTTTCCACGGGGAGGTTTTCAGTGGATGTGCGTCCCCAGGATTGGCCAACCTGGTATCCACTGAATTTTACTCCCCGGAAAAAAAAAAATTATACTATTATTATAATATATATTATATTACTTATTTATTATTATAACTAATATTATTATTATTATTATTATTATTATTATTATTATAGTGGGATTATATTTTTGTAGACTTTATTATTCGATATTAAAAAGCCGTCAGCTTTTTATAAGATAGGGGCGTCAACCTTATGCTTATCCCCGCTGCTTTGGAGGTCATAGGATTTGTCGAAGTTTTCTTGTCTGCCTAAATGAGCATATCCTTAGGGACGGAAACCCTAAGGTGTACACTGTAGTGCCTTTTCGATTAACATATAGTGAGTTTAGTGTATAGGATTATTGTGTACTGTTCTGATGAGCTGAAGAACCAATGTGGTTGCTATTCCCCTGTGGGAGGGAAAGTCAAGAAGTTCAACATACAATTCAAGTTCAATACAATATTTTTATTGTTTATGTAACAGCAAGAGAGCAAACAGCAAAAAGAGCAAGAGAATCTCAACCGCTCTCTCGGACTGGAGTGGGAGAAGCTGTATAAATATAGCAACGGACAGTCCATAAAACACAGTTTAAGACAGTTGAGAATTAAGTTCAATACATCCAATCGCTAGGTGTCATTACTCTAACCACTCTACCTTAAACATTTCTTTATTGTAAAGTCCAGGCAGCCTGTCTCTACTTATTAATATATTAGTTAACCAGTGGTAACCAAGTCTTCTTCTTAATTCATCAAACACACAAATTCTCTCCACCACATCTATTATATTTAATTAACCACAGAATACATTATTAAAGAAGTAGAAAGGTAAATTATTGAAAATATTAATTATTTTATATTTATTATAATGGTATATTGATATTGTAAGGGTGTTGTGAGGAGATGTAGGTTGTTGCTTGATGAGTGATAAATAACACCTTAAGATTTGGTTTAAGATATATAATTTATATATATGTATATGACTGACTGCCAAGGACTTTACACTAACTGAACTGAACTGAACTGACAGACTGACGTGGCTAAGAAGATATGAACGGAGCGATGTTAAACTGATGTGTCAATTGAACAGAATTCTATCTGAATGATCCCTCATTGCCTATCTCTCATATATATATACTGGCCGAGCCTCTCCTCTCTTTGCGAGAGGGGCTGTTTCTCTCCGCTAGAGTGGATGGGTGGTGGGGGTTCTAAGGGTGTTGTGAGGAGATGTAGGTTGTTGCTTGATGAGTGATAAATAACACCTTAAGATTTGGTTTAAGATATATAATTGATATATATGTATATGACTGACTGCCAAGGACTTTACACTAACTGAACTGAACTGAACTGACAGACTGACGTGGCTAAGAAGATATGAACGGAGCGATGTTAAACTGATGTGTAAATCAACAGAACTCTATCTGAATGATGTCTCATTGCCTATCTCTCATATATATATATATACTGGCCGAGCCTCTCCTCTCTTTGCGAGAGGGGCTGTTTCACTCCGCTAGAGTGGATGAGTGGTGGGGGTTCACTACCCCTACAATATAATTAAATTCAAGACTCCTAAATTCTGAAATGATAATATATTAAACTTTATTGAGGTTCAAAAATTTTCAAGATGAGATATTAAATTGGTTCAGAACAGAAAAATTTGATTGTAAATTAGTTCAAAATTAAGAAAAAAAGGGTGATAAATTGGATCAAATGAGGATTAAATCAGAGTTGAAAAGTTCAAAGGGGGTTACAGACTGGTTCAGAAAAAAAATTAATTTGACTAAAAAGTAGAGTTAAAAATGTTCAAAATTGGATGGAAAAGGTCACAAGATGATTCAAATAGAATTAATTGTACTTCAGAGTGTTCAAAATTAAGAAATATTTGGGTCAAAAAAACGTTAATTTGGTGGGGAATATGTTCAAATTATTCAAAATAAGTAATAATTTGGTTCAAAGAAGGTTTAATGGGGGAGAAAAATGTTTAAAATTGTTCAGAAATAGAAATATTTAGTTTAAAGGAATAAAAAAATAAATAAAATTATACAGATCGTATTATAAAATATTTGATGAGATCTTGTTTTGATAGAATGTGAAAAAAAAAATCTGTTATGGAATTTAGTTGGTAGCTATTTTTTAACTGTGAATTTAGGGATGAAGGTTGGCAGTAAGTTGGCTTCACTTTATTGCGACCATCCTGCTATGTAGACTGTACTCTATGCAAACTATTTTATCTGCTTGTTTTGGGCTGTTCCTCCATTCTGCATATTATATATATTTATATAATATATAAGGTATATATTGTGTGTGGGTGTGTATATTATGTATTATTAATATGTAATTATTGTTTAATGATATGTTTTGTTACTTTCTCATATTCCTAATAAAGAGGAAGTTTTGTAAAAAAGAGCTACAAATTTACAACATTTCTCTAGAAAAATTCATTTAAGAGCACTTTTTGCGGAGTGGTGGGGTTATGGTTTCCTCTAAAATGCTATTTCACTTTATTACACAATTCTATCATCTAAATAATATTAATTAGAATTAAATATGTTGTTGACATTTCGAGTTTGAAAAAAATCGTATGACCGGAAGTGCTATTTGACTAGAAAGTATTTTTCAATTTCCGCTATTTTCTCAAAAAACAACTCCAACCAATTTCTTTAAACTTGGAATGTGAACTACATATATAAAAAGCTACAACTTTTATTTGTAACATTTCTTCTAGTAAAAGCCATTTAAGGCTGCGTTGAAGGCGCTTAATTCATGTGTTTTCACTTCCAGATTGGTGTTGGAATGTTCTAAAAGACTGGAAGATCTTTCTTCATTTGAAGGATGTGCTTCTGGTCTGGGTTCCAGCTCATAATGGAATGAGGAGGTGGATAGGTTTGCCATAAATCAGGTGCCTTTCACCCTTCCATTGGTCCCGAACCTGCTGTTGGTGTATCTTCTGGCACATGTTTGCCAGGCTTCCAGATGTGGATGACCTCACAGCACTCATCCTTATGGATGAGTGCAGTGGGTTGTCGGCAGTCTAAGATGCTCATTGGGGGTCCGGTCGGAGCTTTGAGTAGCGGGATCTCTCTCAGGCATCTGGTTGGCTTCCTCTCTGGGCATTGTGGTTTAAGGAGACATCTCTACACAATGGGACTTATGCCTGACCCCTTCTGTAGGAGTTTGTGAGACGGAGGAGGAAACACCCATGCATCTAATGACGGATTGTTTGGATTGTAAGGAGATTAGGTTTAGGATTTTCGGCCTGAGTAGGATATCGGTAGAGGATCTTAAGCTATGTCCTTTAAAGGTTTTGGTGAGATTTGTTCGGTCTACGGTGAAACTTAGATGGGTAAAACCTGGGCCTTGGACTTTTGTTCCAGACCCAGTAGTTGTTATTCTTTAGGGGTAGCTATATGGTCCCAAGGGAGCTTTGGATAGCGAGGGTTTTGCCCTCTCTTTCCTTGAATAATAATAATAACCGGAATAGCGATTTTACAGATGTAGGTTTTCAATTTTTTGGAGGGGGAGGGAATTTTCTCGAAAATGACTATAACGATTTCTTTTTCATTAAACTTGGAATACTGCATAGATTTATCACTTTTGTTTGTAAGATTTTTTTGAAAAAATTTCTTTCTAGGTGGTTCCGAAGAATATGAGACGTTAAAATTTAATAGTTTTTGCTCATTATCGGGATCTCTCTAAAATGGAATCATTGGCTTCCTGTTCCTGTTAGTAGGTTGGCACTACTGTCCCCTACCCAATATCTCTGTTTTATGTTAAGACATATGAGTAAAATTTGAAATTTAATAATTATTTAATTTAACAAAATTTGAAATTTGCCACTTTATAAATAAATTTATTAAGAGAAGTAAAATTAATGCCATGTGAGTTCACATCAGATTTTTTTCAAATATGAAACTATTTTTTTTTTTTTAATATCATTTTCAAATATATACTTCATTTAAGAATTGGCCTGAATTTTTAGTTCATTAATACGCAAAATATAAAGATTTATATTTTGGCGTCTTTCTAGGCATCTTCCTATGAAACATTTTTTTTTTTCTTTTACTGCTATTATAAACAGAAAGTATTGAAATCGAGTCAAATTTTCAATATCGTGTTTTTTTTTTTTTTACAAGAAATACATAGTTTGAGGTTACCTAAGTTATGATAAATTGGTTTTTAAAAACTTGAACTATGTTTGTGATCAGCATAACTCAAATGTGGAATATTCTATTTTGTTCACACTGAAATGTACTTGGTGTGATGTGTTGTAGAGTAGTGGTAGCTTGTGGTGTGAGCGGTTTTGTAAAGGGCTTGTGTTTGTAAGTTTTAAGAGAGAGAAGTAATAAGAATAATTAAGAAAACACTGGTAGATTAAATTAAATATATTCTTTAAAGATATTTAAATGCTATTCAATAACACAGCAATATGCTTATTAATTTACTGAAATTAGTTGGAATAAACTCTTAAGTTTTAATTTAAACTGCCATTGATTCTACGAGAGCGAAAAACAAGTGTTCTGCTTGAATTTCTGTTTTAGATTATCTTGAAGGAATGTCTTCTATTCATAGTTCAAATCCTTTCAAATAATGGTGGTATTTCTGGAGGGACTTTTATTGTTTTACCCTAACTGTTTCTTGCCCTTTGTCTCTTGGTTTGCATTGACCTAGATTGTAATACCTGGCTCTATCCCTATCACTAAAATACACTATTTGAAGTAGCTAATTTTCACAAAATTATTTTACTAAACTATAGCAAGTAAAAAAAAATTAAAGTAACATTCTAATGAGAGCAGGACAATGCAAATTAATTAAAAATAATAATTAACAAATGCCACCATATCTCTTTGAACTTATTATTAATGTAATTTAAACATAAATTAATAAGGTATCATTTAAATAAAATAAGCATGATAAACAACAAATTCATTTGATTTCCTGTATTATTTATTTTAATATCATTTCCAATTTGCCGTTTGTTGCCAACCTTCTTACATATCAATTTACTTATATACTTTCTTGCGTTAACCCTGCTTATATTTCACATTTATTTATTACTTGTACAACTTTTGACTGACTATAAACTTTGCATTGCCTTTCTTCAAACTTTATCTATTCTTATTAGTACAGTATTCTCTTGAAATAACTTATCGCTCCCCCTAATAACTTGATAAAACACTGAGCAAACTTAACAACACTATTAAAATTTAGTTGTAAAGTATTCTTCAAAACATGCTATTTATTATACACTATTTTCTAATGTCTAATCATAATTAGTAATAATTCCATTTTATCATGCATTACATCTATACATATAATAATTCAGCATCCGTAGGTTTGTGGCCGCGAACCTCGAAAAGTAGTAGATGGATTGACTTGAAATTTTTAAACAACGTTACATTTCTATATAAGAGTGTTTATATATACTTTTTATTTCGAAGATCCCACGGAAACCGGAAATTCCGAGGGTTTTGTGAGTTTGGCAGAAATAGACAGACGCAGACGCATCGTGGCGCGCTCTCTAACGAAGATATTCTGCACAGAATACGTCAAGAAACGCAATCATGGCTTCGATTTCACACAAGAAATATACAATGAAGCGTAATCTTCATTGAGGATCTTTGTCTTGTAATGTGTGGCAAGCTGTTGGCAGTATTGAGAGTAACAGTACCGAATCAGTCGATCAATGTAACATTCGAGAGAGAACTGCTCAGAGAGCAATCATACACCAGAAATGACTTACAGCTTCGTCCAAGAAAATACACTGAAACTCCTTCAAGAACAAAAGATAGCATTTGATACCATCATACAAGCTGTGACCAACCAATCCGTTGGATTTACTTTTTGGACGCTGCAGGTGGAACTGGAAAAACGTTATTAATTTCCTTAATCCTGTCTAAAATCCGTTCAAATGGCCATACTGCGTTAGCACTTGCTGCTTCAGGTAATGCTGCTACGTTGAGGGAATAAGGTAGAACAGCGCATTCAGCTCTTAAAAACATTCTTTCAGTTAAATACATTGTTTCTTTCTTTCCTTTCAGTTCACAGCAACGCAAGTTGGGTATTAAACTGAATGATGTATTTTCTTGCTGAATCTATGTTAAATATCATACTTCTATTTACTTCCCTAATAATTAAATCAGACTGAGCCACAGCTAAGCTTGGCTGGGTTTAGCTAGTAGTGTAATAAAAAAGGTGAATAGTAATGGGAATATATTGCATGCATCCAGTCAAATATGTGCTTATGCAGAGGATATCTGCTTAGTGGCGAGGAATAAACAATTTTTTATGGACATATTTAAACTATTGAAAGCTGAAGACGAAGTAGTTGGACTGAAAGTTAATGAGAGTAAAACATAGTATATGTATAAATTCAGGCGGTGGTTCAAGGACAAGAGAAAATCTAACCGCAGAAGGATACTCCTTTAAAAATGTAAAGACTTTTGCATATCTAGGCGCAGAGCTCAATTGCGAAATTAAAATAGCAGCAGAAATACAAAAACGGATTATGGTAGGCAACCGAGCTAACTTCGCAAAACTTGAAACTTTTCCGGTCATCGCTGTTGTTACAAGCTACAAAGATACGATTAAATAAGACGTTGATAAGACCAATAGTGGCATACTCAGCGGAAACATGGACCCTATGTACCTCTACAATAAATATATTATGAATCTTCGAAAGAAAAATTCTTAGGAAGATATATGGACCTGTAATGGCTGCGGGTGAATGGGGAATTCGGAAAAAAAAGCGAACTGTACGAACTATTCGGATCCTGCGACATAGTCCAGTTTATAAAAGCGAGGAGGATAGAATGGCTGGGCTATGTATTAAGAATGGAGGACGACAGAACTCCAAAAACGGTTCTACTTGGAGTGATGTATGGTACCAGGAGACGGGGACGACCTAGGAGACGGTGGATCCAGGATGTGAAAAAGGACTTTGCAGTGCTCGGTGTCCGAAATTCGAGAATAGAGCGCTGTGCAAGGAGGACTGGCGTAATAATGTCAGGGAAGCCAAGGCCCACCTCGGGCTGTAGAGCTACGCGGTAAGTAAGTATTTTATCATTAAACACACACACACACACACACACATTACCTTATATCTTCATTACATTTTACATTACCTTATAACTTCCCCATGTGTATTTAACCAACAAACCAACAAGTGTAAGAAACATTACGCTGAAGTGAACTCTCTACACAAACTTGGTGAATTTGCTCTGACGAAACTGGTCAGGATAAAATACCAGATGTTATCCAGCATTGCGGACCCATCCACATATTAAAAAATTATAATCTTTGGAGTTCTATTGCAAGAAGTAAAACAAAAAAATATGTTGAGATTATTTATTTCAGGTTAATTGGTGCTGACGGAAATTTAGTATCGTATCCCTGGAGGTTATGTAAACAGATTTTCATTAACAGTGAGAAAATGTAATAAATATTTATCTCATGGAAATTTTAAATAAATAAAATAATTTAGTTTCATTTTTTAATGAAAGTAAACAACATTATTGTTATTAATGTTTTAAATGTTGTAATCTTTTAATTAACATTAGCTGTTATTAGAAATAAGATTATTTATTTCTGCATTTACAAAGCTACCATAATAAATTTTGGATAACAATTTATTACCCTAAGGCATTTCATTTACAATTAAATTAACTACTTAGGAATACGAAAATACAATTACCTTATATTTACCTTAAATTTAAATTTAAGATTTGTTTTAAATCTAATTATATTTTAGATTGGTTTAGAAGTTATTTTAATTTTTGAAACTTCATCCTTTAACCAGCTTGTGTTTTTTTTTTTTTTGGTTTAGTATATTTATAGTTCTTTGGAGTTATTTATTTTAGAAATGTTGACTTTTAAACTTTAAGTTGTGAAAAATAAAATTTGTTACAGTTTTTTCGAAATAATTTCGAGAATGAATATTCCTAAGTGACAATGTAATTCATCTCAGATTACATGGGAAACAGGCAAATGAAATGTATTTGGTGAGTTGAGTTATTTAATAGTAGTAGCTTGTGTAGCACAGGCGGTTTAGTAAAAGGGCTTGTGTTTATGTTTGAGATAAAGATAGAAGTATTAAGAAATAATCAAGAGAGCACCACTGTTTTGAAATAAATATATTGTTCTTTAAAAGAATTTAATCTTTAAATATCACATTAATATGCTTATAAGTATACTGAAATTAATTGAAATAAAAACTCATGTTTTAACTTATATCTGGCACTGATTCCTGAAGTGTTCTGCTTCGGTGTCTCTTTCAGACTGTTCTCTTTTGAAAGCTGAATGCAGACTGTCTTGAAGGAATGCCTTCTAATTGTTCGTTCAAATCCTCCCCTGTGAGAAGAAGGGATAGATAATGCTAACAAGATTCATGAACTCTTCCTGTAATTGTACTTCTTCTACTGGGTTACCCTTTTTGCCAACAAGCACGCATTTTTCTCATAATTTTCTTCAATTAAAATAGATATAATTTCTTGCATCCATCACACAAGCAACGAAAGTCACAGTATCAGATATTGTCCAGCCGAGAGATCTTAGTTTGATTGAAACCAATGTTTCAGCCAAATTGCAATAGCTTTCTTCAGGATATTGTCGGTTTGATATAAAGGGATGTGGTTAGTTGTAATATAAAGTAAAATTTCAAATGATTTTCTTCTGTTGCTGACATTCCTGTAAAATTTTCCAAAATTGAATTTTCACTTAATGTAGGAATGTATTTTGACTACGTACTCTGAATAAGAAAATAATTTCTTTAGTCAAAACAGTGCATGTAAGTAAAAGTGTATATGTACTTATATTATACATAGCATACATATATATATAATTTTACTTACATGCACTGCTTTGGCTAAAAAAATATTATTTTATATATATATAATTCATTTATATAAATGGTAAAAATATAAATATATATATAATTCATTTCAAAGTAAAACCAAATTTGCCAGAAACTAATTAGAAATTCTAAGCAGAATCTAATTATCCAGAGAGACTTTGCCATTCCTTTTGTCAGTCTTGTTGCCCGCACCCGATTGAAAAAAGTCCATTAATCCGAGCAATGCCATTCTGATCCTGTATCCGTCATCCCATAATCCCGTTTAAAACGCCTAATGGCATTGTGATTTTTATCTCCGCAAGTGATGAAAGCAATTAGCTTTGTGTATAGGGATTGTTACCGCTTAGAAGCTCCCCTTGGAGTGTATACTTGTGTGGGACTGCGGTGGGCAAGCTTAAATGATTGCAGTGTTATCGTTGTTAATTACACCTTAAGAATCGCTGGTGTAGCAATTCAAATAAATAAATTTGAAAAACTTCCGATAAAAACTCGCTTCTAAACTCCTATTTAACAAAATGGAATCCCTCTTCATCTCACCTATTAACTTGCTGAATACCCTAATTTGCAAGCTTCTTCCCCGTCTTACGAAATGAATCTCCTT
The DNA here is from genome assembly GCA_011037195.1 of Triatoma infestans. Taxonomy (NCBI): domain Eukaryota; kingdom Metazoa; phylum Arthropoda; class Insecta; order Hemiptera; family Reduviidae; genus Triatoma; species Triatoma infestans. The sequence goes on from JAAEAF010007349.1 coordinate 44,403, forward strand.
AACTAATCTCCTTCGGAACGTTAATGGCCTGACTGCTCACAAAAACAAAATTAGACTTCTTCTACACGACAAAAAAATAGACAGTGCTTTCATTACGGAAACACACTTTACGAGTAGTTCGTATTTTCACATAACTGACTATGCAATCCATTGGACCGATCACCCTGACCATACAGTTCATGGTGGCACAGCTATCCTAATCCGAAACATATTGAAACACCATCTCCTCCCATCAATAGCCATTGAACATATCCAATCTACCCTAATATCCTTATGCTGTAATTCCGTACTCCTTTAACTTGCCAGCTGTATATTCTCCTCCAAATAAACCAATAAAAAAAAAAGAATTTTATTTCTAAAGACCTTTGGTCCTAGATTAGTATCAGTTGGGGTGTCGAACATCTAATCCTCGTGGGCAAACCCGCCTTAACATTCTTTCCTCTCAAAATTATTGCTCATATCCCCAACGAACCTACTTACTAGCCAGCTGCTCTCTCCAAATTTCCTGACATCCTTGATTTCTTTATACCATCCCAAATGACACACCTGTACTACGACATTTCAACCTTCGTGACCAGTGTTGCTTCCTCTTCTAATAAAAAATTCCATAAAATCCTGCCCTACTATATAAATCCTTTGGCCAGAAATCCCTCCCAACGTCTAAAACGTCAGTGGCCTCGAGATTTTCATTTAGTGATTTTGTTTGTTATTATTTGTGTTCATGTCATCAGATTTCCTTGTGCGCCTTAGAGCGTTATATATAAATAAAAAAGGAGAGAAAGAAAACACATAAATTTTCTTGCACTACCTATAATAATTTTTTGGGGGAAAAAATTGCCAAAAAAGTGATAGGTCTATGTCTATGCAGTTAGCCTAGCATTCATTCCAAGTTTAAAGAAAATTGTTTTAGTCGTTTTTGAGGAAATTCCAAAGAACGCAAAAAAAAAAACAACAATATAATCGCAATTCCGATATTGGATATGTTCGCAGTAAAATCGCATTTCCGGTTAATCGAGTTTCTTCCAGTTTGAAATTCTACCAATGCTTCAGTGTATTTTAATATTATGTAGGTAGTAAAACTATACAATGTACTGATTTGGTACTTTATAGGAAAGCTTAACACTCCATGAAAATGCTAAAATTAAAAGTGCAATATATTTGTGTATTTATATAGTTTACTATGCCTAAAGAAAATCGGTGCCATTTTTGAGAAAATCGCGAAAAACTGGAAAAAAAAAACACTCAATAAAGGTGCACTTCCCGTTGATGGCCGAAAACCTTCGTGTCAGATACGGTTGTAATATGTAAACGTAATACCAAGCTTCCTGCGATTTTTCGTTTTCGAAATATTTTGCTCACACACATACACACAGGAATATATATATGTAATATTGTAACACAGCCACTGGTGCCATCTAGGAGAGAAAGCAAGTACCTCAAGTTCTCCTAGTGGCCACTAGGAAGCGCTAGTGGGGCGCTCTAGCTCTTTCTGGAATGTTCTACAACCTTCCAGACCCCTCTCCGCTGGTATAAATAGTGAACAAAACGCTCGAGTGAAGTCAACCAGAAAGTCTTGTTACAAACGGAGTGCGCGCTTGTGAAAAGTGCATAAAAAGTGAACTAAGAGAACTTTTATTGGTTTAAACTGTGTATTAATTACTATTTAAGTGCTTTATTTGTAATTTATAGTGTAAAACGATAAATTGGTGTTTTTTTTATTGAAGTTCTAAACGAACCCACTTAGAAACTAGTTGCCGTAGCTAGTTCAGGGAAAAACATTACAATATATATATATATATATATATATACGAGGCATGTCCAATAAGTAAGTGTACTGAGGCTCTCACGGCCGGAGGGATTTTGTTTTCGACATGTTAGCTACACTGTTGTGTAGCCTGATTCCTCCCCTCCGCAACGAGACTGGTTCGAGGTCAGTACGTTGAGAACTGTCGACGCGACAATATGTTTCGTGAAAAATGTCAATCCAATCTCCCGTCAAGTGTGAAATACGCGAGTTTTTGAGACGCTACAAACTCCATGGAGATGAATTTCTCCGCTCCATCATTACTGGAGATGAAACTTGGGTTGCACACTACACACCTGAAACCAAAAGGCAGTCTCAACAGTGGCGTCACACCTCTTCACCCTCCGCCAAAAAGTTCAAAACCACAATTTCAGCCAAGAAAATCATGGCATCCGTGTTTTGGGACTGTCAAGGCATAATTTTAATTGAATATATGCCTCAAGGGGAGACCATCAACTCTGCAAGATACTGTGAGACCCTAAAAAAATTGCGGAGGGCGATTCAGAACAAAAGGAGAGGCATGCTGACAAAGGGAGTCTGCCTGCTGCACGACAATGCCAGACCACACACGGCCAACGCCACGAAGGAACTGCTTGCCTCGTTTAAATGGGATGTCCTGAACCATCCCGCGCATTCCCCTGACCTAGCACCTTCAGATTACTATCTCTTTACCTCCCTGAAGCTGCACATGGGTGGAAAAAGTTTTCAACCGACGAGGAGGTGAAGGGGGAGGTGGAGAAGTGGACGAAGGGGTTGGCGGGAAACTACTTCGAGGAAGGCATCAAAAAATTAATACCCCGGTTCACCACCTGCATTGAAAGGAATGGTGACTATGTCGAAAAATAGCTTACATATGTACTAATGTAACCTACAAAAATTCAGTACACTTACTTACTGGACATGCCCCGTATATAGATATATATAGAAAATTCGCCGAAAATATTTTAGCCCTGTAGAGCCTCATTGCAATATGAGCGAAACGTCGGTTTCTAGCAAACCACTAATGCTGTCTCAGCCCCCGAAACACAGGCGGAAACCTAAAAGTTCACAAGGAGTAATTGTTTATTGGGACAAACATTAGCTTTTATAAAAAAAAAAATTATTTCCTTATGAAGTTTTAAATGTTTTAAATATTAAGTTTGTAATTGGTAATAATATATATATCAAACCCATACTGCTTTATGATTTATTTATAATCTGATAATCTTTTATAATCTAAAACTCAATTCAGCTTTTAATTACTCAAACTTTTAATTAGTTGGTTATGATATAATTCTACTGTTGGTTGTTTGGGCGAAATAGATCCAGAATTAAGTTATAGTCTCACTTTACTTTTCTACAATTTTTCCAAAGATCTACTCAATAATTAGAGGAAAAGTGTGCTGATGATGTGTTGTTACATGAATTTGTTATTTTGGATGGACGACGTTTAAAAATCATTAAGTTTGTGCCCAGAATGTGATAGATTTCGCTATTTTGCAAGTTTACTTAATAAACAGGATATGGTCATTTATGATAAGCATTTATTTTCAGTGGGCTTTGGATCTCAAAACTATAGCAAACAAATCATATAATGGCCTTGGTTTAACTCCTCCTCAAGTCTATCTTGATCATTTTTAAAATCTAGAAATAAAATTGATAGATCGAAATAAAAATTTGAATATTGGAAATTGGCTGTTTATGCTAAAGCCGAGACCGTTAAACATATGTTTATTCGCTGTATTATTCATAAAAATTATCCTGCATTATTTGAAGTCTTTCAAATTTTAACTTAAATGATACAATACTGTTGTTGGTTAATTTTTTTATTTCAGCCTAAAAGAGACGATTATTTATTTCTTACTTTTTAACAACCTTTTTACTTTATTTTATTTTTTTACCAAACCCTTCTCCATTTTTTAAAAAAAAGTGATATTTATCTTCTAACTAACACATATGTATATAAAAGAATGATATAATATTTTTAAAGAGTTTTGCTAAACTTATTCATATATATATTCTACCCTCCACTATCCAGTCTATTTATTTGGCCTGTATTCAGTGGCCTAAAGCTGTTACCGCGTTATACGTTTATAAAATACTTAAGAGTACACATTACTTTTTGCCATGGCTCATCACTTTTTTTTTTTTTATCTTGCCCAGTAATGAAACATTTCATTTTTTAAGAGAGAAACGTTTTCCCCATAGTAATTAGACGGGTGTTGTATTCTATTAAAAGTTGGTAATCTTTGTCTAAAGTATCCCCACGGGAGTGTATGAGTGTGAGTGTGAGTTCAAGGGGTAAGTTTGTGTGGGAAAGAGTAAGGGGGGGAAAAAAAAATATAAACTTTCCACCCTGGTGCTTTTTGAGGGTAAGTAAGTAGTTAAGGGCTATAGGGATGGGGTTGGTGGTTTTCACAAAGAACAGTAGTAGCGTCTGTGTGGAGCAAACTCTCTCTCCTACTCACACAAGGAGGGTGAAGAACTGCGGCCGCCGATGATTTAGTGTTATTTAAAACCACCGCACTCAGAAATGTATTCAAATAGAAAAAGTGTATCAAGAAGATACGCTCATCTTTTGCTTCTTTTCTTGACTTTTCTTCAAGGAAAAGGTTCCTCTACCATTATTTGACCGTAGTCACTGTTTTTTTTTTTTTAGATGGGTATAGAAATGGAAGAGTGTTGCCTAAAGAGAGATATATCTTTTAAAAGAAAGACTCATTGCAGCTTTCTTTAACATCCCTTTCAAAATGGAGTATTAAAAAAAATACAGTTATTCTCTCAACAGATTTTTAAAAGAAATAATAATAATGACAATTTTCCAACAGCAAAAATTAGTAAAAAAAAAAAAAAAAAGAAAAAAAAGTTAAATAAATGGAAAAAGTTTATTTGACAAGTAAGATGACAGTAGTTGTCTTGAAATCTCCTTTTCAAAAGTTATTTATGGAATTTTGACTGATCCATCTCTCGAATACGGATGAGTTCAAGCTAATTAAACTTGAAGAAATGTTTTTTTAAACTGATATTTAGCTCCTTTTTTTTTAAAAAAAATAAATAAGATAAAATAAAAATTTCTCTGTCTTAACTCCATGAAACTAGAAATGTATGCTTTATTTATTTTTATTGCCTAATTTATTATTTGACATTTCAAAGTCATTGCTAAAATTTAAATGATATATTATTTACTAACTAAAAATATTCGCTGCCACTTCGAACTCTCTTGAATTAAGTTGAGGCACTGTCCTTATTAGAAAATAACCTATACATATTCTTGCATTAGGCGTTATTTGGAATCTAAATAGAATAAATATAACGGTGATAATATTGAGGTGGTAAATAAATATAGATATTTGGGGCTAGTTCTTACACCACAAATTTCTTTAAAGAGCCATTTTAAAGAAAAATTAACAACTTGCAAATTTGGAATAGGGTCTACTTGGCATAAACTTATAGAAAATGATAACATACCTTTGCAGGCTAAATACAAAATCTTTGAATCTGTTAGTAGAGCTATAATATGTTATTCAGCTCAAGTTTGGGGGTTCAGAGAGTTCAATGAGGTAGAGATGGTACAAAAATATTTTATTAAGAGATTGTTTTCTCTGGCCAATCACACCCCGAACTATTTCTTATACATGGAAACAAATCGTTATCCATTATTTTATTATACTTCGCGACTTCATATTAATTACGTGAGAAAAGTACTTGCATCATCCTCCGAAATCAGTAAAAACCTGGCGAAGTATGTAATAGAGAGAAAGATTTGGTGGTTTAAAGAAATGTCAGAACTATGCGGCAGACATAATTTTAAAGCTATATAGGTTTACACAAGTAAGAAGCAATATTTAGCCCAATTTATCGAAGTCTTGAAATTGGACTTTAAAAAGTTTTTAATTTCGAAACGAGATAAAAGTAAATTCTATGTATTATATAAACAATTGCAAACTCAAAATTTAAAAAATAACTACTTGATGGATAAAAATAAGCGACATTTTATGTCGGTTATAATGAAAGTAAGGGGTGAATTATTGGATTTAAATCACTCAATTATTAGATCTGAGGAACGTAGGAAGTGTTCACTCTGCAATCTTTCTGCTATGGAGGACATCTTCCATTTTATTGCAGAATGCCCTATTTTAAGTGAATTGAGATTAACATATTTGAAAGTAAATAAATTGAAATGGGCTGACTTTTTAGAATATTTAAATGGCAGAAACTGGCAAAATTTATATGCCTTTGTAATTAAGGCTCTGAAATATAGAAAATTATTGATAGATGAATTTAATTTTTAATTGTAGCTCACTTTTCATTTTCATATTTTCACTTCACTTCCAATTATTATATATGCTAAATTAAGTGTGTTCCCAGCTTAATATTTAGTCTTCTCTACTATTTTAATGTCAAAGTGTATTTTTATTTTATATTTATTTTTGCCTTTCTTAATTTCAAAGAATATTTTTATTTTTTTATTATTATTATTTTATTTAAATAAATATTTATAGTTTATATTCAATATGAGAAAAAGTTTGTTTTAATTTTAAATAAGTAAGTCAACTCTGCAGACGGACCAAGTCCATGCATTTTGTGTTTGTATTATTTTTGTCAAATTGTAAATACTTTTCAAAATGTATGTCAAATAAACGCATTTATTATTATTATTATTAATAGAATAAATAAAAGACAAAAATCGACTGAACATATGTATTTTTGATTGAAAAATAAAAATTGTTAAATGGAATAAGTTTGACATGCTTAAATATTTATAAACAGGGGCTAGTGTTGGTGTAGTGGTTATAAGCATGGACTTGTAACTGAGAGATCCCCAGTTCGAGTCCCGCGTATAACTGTTAAATTTTATATTCATTTAAAAAATTTTAATAGTAAGGTATGTGCTTTTCCGCGCCTCCGTCTACGACATCTACTTTGGTAGTTTGACGTTAAGCTTGCCTAAAATTAAAAAACAAAAAAACAATTCAATATGACTGGTACTTCCATTCAGAGAGATACATATATTGAAATGTCTGAATGAATATGATGATTGCTGGAACATGGTCAAATGAATTCAATTCATGAGAATTTTGATTTGCTCTAAAGGAAACGCTTACATCTTACAGTGATCTAACCCATGATTTGTGATAGTAATTCAAAAAATAACAGAGGGAAAGTGGATATTAGAGGCGCCTGAATAAACAGGTTTAGTTGGATGTTATCAATGGAATTCATAAGAAAATTTTTCTTTATTTGACCCAAATAATGTGGCATAAGATAGAGTAGAGGATCACTACACAACCACAAGCGATAAAATTTAAAATACGTGTACATTATTAGTGATGTAGACACCCTCAGGGATTTATCTTCGGTATGCTGGGCTCTGAAGCTGAGAGAAGAACTGCTGAACCTGAATTATAGGCCATATGATACAGAGTCCAATGACGAATGTCCTCTATGTGATCTTGTGGAGAGGGAGGATACTTTTCATTTTGTGGGTATGTTTGTGGGTCGCGAATCTGTTTAGCCGTCTTTGGGGAAAGATATCTCTCTTTGGGAAGATTTGTGAATTTGCTGAATGGAATGGACTGGCCCCAACTGATCTGTTACGCAACTGAATCTTGGAAGTTTCAAGGAAAATTTCTAAATGAACCTGTAGCTTAAGTTGCAGTTGTTGAGTGGAACTCTTGTTTTAATGTTTATATTAATGATAGTTTAATGTTATATTATGTAATGTTTAGTATTAATAATAATTAATAATAGAGAGATAATTTGTTTTATTTTATTTTTTATTTTTCACCATTATAAGTATTAATTTATTAAATTTCTTGAGGGTTTTTGTCCCCTCTGAGTTTATACTTATATTTTTTTTCACTTATATGTTTCAAACTCCGGCAGACGGTAAAAATCATGCCGATTTAGGTTTTTGGTTAAATTAAAAAAAAAAAAATTATGTTTTTTGTTAAATCAACTTTTATTACTACTACGTGGCATTCCTGTTGAGTGATAGGCCCAACTAACTAATAGCTTTTCTTTTTTTTTTTTTGCTGCTAAGCCACTGGTGCACAATATAATTGGAAAATATATACACAGAGCATGTGCATTTCCTTAGTTGGAAACTTTTAGGACCTGGCACTTCCGGATTATTTCGCTCCTACATTTTTTTAATCTGGTCATCATTTTTATGGCGATGATATATACCACTCTGTCATTTCTGTTCTTAACTGGTATATCCAGCTTATTGTATGCAACAGCCCTATCTATTATTGCCTGAATATACCAATATTTTCAATATTCATGTTCAACATTAACAAAACTTAAAACATAAACCTCTGAACACTATGAAAGGGTTTATATCAATCAAAATCCATTATAACAATAAAGAATAATCTACTGACAAAATATATCGAAGAATTTATATAGATCATAAATTGGGATATATAGATTTATATTTAGGATAATTGGAGAATAAATTTTAAATAAAAAAATTATGCAATAATACTTAATATGTACATAGTGTATTGTTTTACTAATTTACAGCATATATTTGAAAAATATAATACGAATATATTCCATAAATTCACACCAATTATTAGATCGCAATTAATATGGCATTCTATGGTCTTTCGATATTCAATCCAGTGATCTCGCGTCTCATTCGGTACAGCAAGCCAAATTGAACATTTCTTACTCACGAAAAATTCTCTTTATTTCCCAACTTACAATTATCATACCTAGTATTAATTCCCAGTGCTGAATTTCTTCTAATTTTAGTTAAAATAATTTAAGTTATTTAATTAATATAAATTAATTTTATTCTGATAATTAAAGTTCAGTCATATTAATGTAACTGTATTAGTCACATTAATCGCTAAGTATTATTCAAATTTAATTACCACAATTATTAATCAAGCAAAATGACTAACTAAATGAATTTATATAATACTTTTAATAGTTCTTCATAAACATTAAAATATAGTTGTTATTATTTTTTATGGGAGTGAACGTGAGAGGTCAAGAATCGTGGGTGTTCGTGGAATTTGTGATGATAGCAGGTGTAGTGGAATCAATTGTCGTGATTCCTAAGGTATGAAGTTAGATGTCTTGAAGAGGGAATTATTAGGCGGAAGTTAGTTTAGAGAGTTAATGCTTGAATTATTAACACTGAATTTATAAAAATAGAATATATTTTAACAATAATTTGAATGAGCCTAATGGTAACTACAATTAATATGATTTGATAAAAGTAAATAAATAATTTTAAGAGTTAAATAACAAATAATTTAAAATGATTATAATAAATAAACTAATATGCACAACTATGAAAACAATTATAAGTTTAAAGCTTGTATAGGGACGCGCTCGGAACTCAAGTATAACGGCTACCATAAAATGATGGTGATATAATGATATAATGATGCTGATGATACTGTCGCTACTGATATAATAATCCCCTCTTCCAGTGGGGCGAAGTTTATATTAGTCTTACTCACAAACTTTCAAGTGTGTAAGTAAGTTCTCACACTCAGACATCTCTAGTAGCGTGCGACCTTGTGCGACCTTGTTAGGTCGGCGACCAGTGATTTAGGTCAGTGGCCAGCTTTATCGATGCTTGTCTTTGATGTAATGTATTGGCCCTTGTATTGAAAAGGGTTTTTGTTAAGACAGCGGCCGGCTGAGGCACTAGTTATAAATTATTCTTTCTTTTTGTTATATGTTGTGAAGGTTTGACATTGCTATGTCATTACACAGGTTATAGGCGGAAGGTGAGATTATTATTAGCTTTATCTTTTTTCTACTCTCACACACATAATTAACATTAAATTATTCAATGGTTTTCAGCATTCTTAAAAATAGAGAAAAGAAAATTATCCTTGAGCGGAACTCGGCTAGGGAGTTTTGGTAATATCAGTTTTCCGTTTATTAAGCCATAACAAAAAGTCGAATGTTTAATGACCGATGACTGATGACTAAATTAATTAGTTACTTGTGTTTTCTACTTACTTCTTTCAAGATAATTATATTCATTCTTAATTATTAAAAATTCAACAAATTTTATATTTGGCTATCCATCGTACTGTTTCAAATGTTATCATAATCGTTGTTGTGGTTGGTTCTGCAGAACTGGAAAAAGATCAGAGACATTTTCCGTGATAGCCTGTTTCATTTTGTTGTCATCGACCCGGTTTCAGGCGTACACCCATCATCAAGGATATCTTGATAAACATGTGATAACACAGACTTGCACAGAGCAGGGTGTGTAAAATGAATTTGCTCTCTGTGCAAGTCTGTGTTTTCACACTGACTGACAAACGCATCCTGAAGACGGGTGAACTCCCGAAACCGGTCGATGACCACAAAATGAAGCAGGCTATCACGGAAAATGTCTCTGATGTTATCATAATCAATGGTCGTTGATTTTTTTTTTGTTTTTTTATATTTTAATGTCGTAATTTTAAAGTTGTTGTTATTTGTAATGTATTCTTTCTTTTAAAGTGCCAGTTCAGTATAATGTACGGTTTTACCACCTACATAAGAATTATTAGTCATTAGAAGCATTGATAGAATTCCAAATTTGAAGAAATTCGGTTAACCAGAAGTGCGGATTCTATAGAAACGATTTTTGAGTTTTTTTTTGGAATTTTCTCCAAAACGGTAACAACGATTTTTCTTTAAACTTGAGTTGTATTGTGGGTGTGTCAGTTAGTTTAAATTTTCACAAGCTTTCTTGGTTTTGATATAGAACGCTCCTCCACATAAGGCCGCTCAGGTAGGCAAGTAAAATTCCCACCACCATTTTTATAAACCACCAGCCCAACTAAACATTGTAACGTTGCAATTTTAAAGGAAATTTGTTTAATTAAATTGTATTAATTAGAATAAGAACAGTCATGTATTTCCGGTGAAAACTGGACATCGAAAATTTGATGCCATCATAATAGAGCAATTAAAGAAAGTATAAAAAGTTTATTTAAAATAAGAGAAGCTAGTTTACACGATAAGATTTGGTTATATTAGAATCATTTAAAATGAGGTTTTCTGTGACTTATTATCACATTTCTCGTCTTCCCTAAACCGTACTGAAGTCTTACCCCGGTATCATTTTGACTTTCTTGATCTCCTTAAGAACTCCTTCACTTTAGACAGTTTCTATCATGATGATTCCGATATATCACACACAGTAAATAACTCTGATTTTGCTCTCAAAATTAGAGGACAAGTTCGCTAATTACGATCACTTTTATACGGACGGATCAAAAAGTGCGGATGGTGTGGGATGCTCAGTCTATCATCAACAGTCGGATACAATTTTGCGATACAAACTTAATCACACAGCCTCCATATTCACAGCTGAACTAATAGCTATAAACAAGTGTTTATATAATATTCATCCTCCAACATAAAGCCGTCTCTCGTTATGAGTGACAGTAAAAGCGTACTACAGAGACTGAAACATGAGGTAATGCCCTTCTTTCCTAATGCTGGGCATTATAAATATGATAAAGAAATTGACACCAATGGTGGATCGGTCTGGTTAATATTGGTGAAGGGTCATTGGGGTTGTTAGGAAACGAAAAAGCTGATTCTAGGGCAAAAATGGATGTTCTAATGCAATTTCCGTACATCAATACATTATCTACATCTGATGTTAAATACCATTATAAAAAGTTATGCTACTACAGATGGGAAGAATGGTATACAAAATCATCAACCCGAAAAGGTAAATTTTACAGATCCCCGAACAAACTGGTATACCCCGAAAACCCTGGTTCCACAATTATTCCGAAAATAGAAAATTTTTACATACAATAAATAGGCTTAGATTTAAGCATAACTATTCACCGCATCACTTAGCACGCATAGGTATCACAATTGACCCATTCTGCTCTTGTGATCAAGTATCTCTTCTTGCCGACTCTAACCACATAATATTAGCCTGCGAAAAATACACATACGATAGAGATCAGCTGAGGAAGGCGTTAGTATGGACTAATTTTGTCCACTACCACCAAATTTACACACCATTTTGACACACAATAAAAACGATATATATTTGGATTTGTACAGGTACATAAAGACGAACAATATCACACTACATCCATGCACAAACAAAATTGAAAACTTTTCCAACGAAATTTGTCAACTTTCGAAACAAAAAAAATAATGGCTATCTGCATGAGTACAGAAGGCCAACAAAAATAAATAAATAAAATAATTTAAAAGGTTTTATTGTTAAAATAAGTAATAAAATAAAATTGAAAAAAAAGAAATTGTTTCATACGTAATAATAAACTTTTGGGGAGAAAAAAGAAATAAGTATGTTGAGAAATTGATGATCTTAGTAAGTTAGCGCTTGTAATCCGTAGATCAACAGTGTAGTCGGTATAGTTTAATGCAGAAGGGAGATATGTCTTTTACATCAACAAGTATGGAATGAAAATGAATGCAGCATGCTGAGAAGGTCGGATTGTAGTTCTGCTATAGTTGGATTAGTAAGGAGCCTGAGGGAGCAAGAGAGACGCTAGGTGATACCGCCTTAGCAGTGCCACCTAGCACCGCACACCAGCAGCCATGCTAAAGTGGTCTGTTTTATTTACAATAGTATGTTGAAGAGACAGAACAACTGCACTCTTCCACACACACATTCCTTATCCCACGAAACCCTATGTATAATACATGACAGTCTTGTCAAACAGACCTTTCCTTGTCTTTCGTTTACCTTTTTTGTCACATCCTTATATTTCCAGCATTTAATAAAATAAACTCTTCTTTGTCTTAAATAAACACTTTTTATTTCTTAAAAATTATAAAATATTTCCTTTCTAATTTAATTGTAATAACTTTATTTGTTAGAAGGGCAGAAGCCCTATACAAAGGGTTCGTTTTACAAATACTTTAAATTATACAAGTTCGAAATGAATATAAAACATAAATATTGTTGCACTGTAAGTACTAATACTATAATAATAATAAACATTCCAAACAGAAAAATATTTTTAAAAAAAAATTAATTTTAAAACAAACACAAATAAATTTCTTTACAATACTTTACTTATTTAATAGAAATGATCTGAGCTTCAATGCTTCTGTAAAAAAGAAGAACACATTTTTTTATCTCTGAGGCACACGAATTTCGAAATGCTAGAGGATAATCAAAATACATAGCGCTAGTGTAATGACATGGCAAAGTCATTGACATCGGCAAAGTACACCAAAGAAATAATAATTTACAACTAGTGGTTCCAGCCAGCTGCTATCAACAAAGGGTGAAAACAGTGACACTGTTGGCCGCCGACAGCCGCAGTCAACCAAACAAACAACAAAGCCTTTTCATCAATTCTCACATCAAAAGGCAGGCACCGCGATAAGTATGGCCACTAAATAAGGTCAGCAAACTATGAAGGTCGCACAAGGCCGCACACTAAGACAGATGTCTTGGTGTGAGTGTGAACAACAGTATATATAAACTCTATCATATACGACGAGATGGATTATTATATCATCTACAACCATACGAGCACGTCTATATACACGAGCGGCAGTTTACGCGTCTATACACAGTTATATTCAAACTTATCATTCTCTTAGTTGTGCACTTTAGTTAGTTATTTTATCATTCTAATTTATCTTCTATTTATTACTAAGTATTTTATTATAATTATTAGTTACCATTTCTAACGTTCAAGTATGGTTCAATTATAGTTATTTTTATATAAACCGTTTAATTATTCGAGCACTAACTTCCCAAAATCACTCAAACTAACTTCCGCCCTCTTCAAGACATCTGCTACTCCAGAAATCACACACATCAAACGATTCCATTACATCTAATATCTGAATCCATTACAGCTAGCATCAATTAGAATAAACTGCAGGTAGTGGTTTCTAAAAGAAGTATTGGACAAGGAAACAAAATATGATATAAATCTTCTTGCTGCTCCTTATTACAAACTGGACACAGTTCATTGGGGTTTATAATGTATTTTTGATATGGCCTGTTTTTATTTTTATTATAAATTTGAAGCTCAATTTGAGTTGCGCAAGGAACTTTACAAACTTAAAAGGAAGATTTAACAAGAAATAAAATTGCAGCCGTTGCTACTCAAAGAATAAGACTGAATATATCAGACTAAAATTTGATTTATTTACGCATTCTATGTCCTTTTCTCTCCGGTAGTTGCCATAAAAGTACAAAATTTGCTTTTTCTTATTTCTAAAAAGGCTAAGATCCTGCGTCTGCAGTAGTTCAGAAAAATCTATACAGTCAAATCTATGACATAATTGTGAAATCCAGTTATATAGTTAGAACTATTCTGGTGGACAAGTTTGATGAAGTAACAAAAAGGTATCTAGTGGATGGTATAGTTTTTAATTTATAGAGTCAATTAAGGGCTAACTTTAACAGTTTATTTAATTCTAATATTATCTAACTAACTCTCAATTTAATGTACTATATTTTGAAAGCAGAACTTAAGCTCTGGAGAATCTAGAGAATCTGGATTCTCTCACTACATTTTACAAAATATTGTAATTGACAAATTTTATAGTTAGTATAACAAATTTATTCTTCGGTTATTTTTATGGATAAAATCGAGCAAACTAAAAAAAAAAAAACTGTTCAATAAAAAACGCACTTCTGGTAATTACCAATTCTCTAGAAACTCGGAATTTGGGCAATCTATTTATTTGTATCTTTGTAGTATGTATCCAATATAGTTGTAAATAAATATATAAATTTTTGTCAATATTTATTTTAATATTATTATTATTTATTAATATTCCACGAGTGTATCCCGCTTATTAAACTGTGACTGGCGCTAGGCAGGGCTAGGTGGCATTGTATTAATATTATTATTACTATTATTATATTAAAAAAAAAGTATAAATATTATTTGAAAAATATTATTACGTGGTTGTATTTTAAGATGATATGTAGTTAGGTAGCTGGCGGGAGTAAATATAAACAGAGGACGGATATGATCTGGGATTGTAAGACGTGTTATCTGGACCACAAAGAGAAAAAAGGGTTCCTACCTTTTCAGATTGGCTCTGGGAATACACATCCTCTTCTTCGTTGGTCTTTACTTCATATATATACAAGACAACCCTACCACTATACTCGTTCACAGACGTTGGATGGTAGTCCAAAGACGACATACCGTATATGATGCTGAGTGAGTTACTTATAAAAGAAGTGAAGGGATTCTACTTTACATATTTCTTATCTTTTACATAACTTGTTTTTTTCCGCCTCCGCCCCCCGTAATACAGATTTTATTAGCATGTTGTTATTCTATTTATATCACGACTTTGATGTTTTTTTTTTTTTAATTTGTTATAACCAAAATAATAAATTAAAATCAATTTTTTATCACATCAATATATCCTGCAAACTGGTTCAATTTATTTTAATGCAGAGAAATTAAATTTATTTTCATTTTTTTTATATATATATTAAACTTTTATAATATAAAAATTACTAGACATTGCTTCTTTATGTGCTGCAGACGGACAAGGGGATTATTTCTGAAATGAACGAATTACAGCTAATTTTTCTTTCCAAAGCTTATAAAATAATCGCTCAACTTACAGTCAGAAAGCATTTTATTAACGATTAATTTAATTGTAGTTTTCTCCAATCATGAAAAAAGAAGTGAACGCTTGAAGAAGAGATTCAAAGAGATATAGTTAACTCAAAAGTTTTACAGTAAAAAAAAAAAAAAAAAAATTGAAAAAAATTTGAAAAGTGGGTAAACAAAGGTAATGATTAGTTGGAGAGAGAGAGAAAAAGCAACATGTATGTTGGAAGTAGGAAAGGACAATGAAGAATATTGCACTCATATGATGATGGTAGCATGACTGGGTGAAAGTGTGTAAAACATTTTGTACAGGTCCATCATCATCTGTTTAACATGATCATATTACTAAAGCCGCCCCTATAGCCGCCTCCACTGTTCTACTATTACAACCATATCAACACCCCATCACTATCATAATCAGTATTACCCCGCTATACCATATTCCACATTAGCCGCATACAAATGAGCATATAAACCTCATTACAAGAACAGATCCTCCGTTCTCTACTCAACTATTTCAAATTTGTTTATTTGCTATTATTACCTTCTACCAACCACATTTTATATTAATTAATCGCCTGACTATAGCAATAATTAGCATATCGCTTTTTTTCTTTTTCTTTTTTTTAGATTTATTCATAGTCACATTTTTTTTTGCTTTAAATCTACCCCACATGAAGGGGCAATATGAGCTCCTTAAATTCCCTTAAAAAATGGGTTCGAATTAAAAATTCCATGCAATTAACACATTTTTTTTTTTTTTTAATAGAGAAATGAAAGAATTTCAAATAGCTTAAATATATAAAAACATTGTAGATCGATTAAAATATTCTGACCCTTGAAATGAGAGCACTAGTTGCGGTGTACAATCAAGCCAACATTATTTAGTAGAAATTAGGAGGAGAGGTTGGTTGTTAAATTAATAATTTCGATTAGTGTTTATTCTTGCTTGTTTTTTTTTTTTTATTTATTTTTGATTAAAGATCTTTTTAAAAAAAGAAATGTCAGAGACATTTTCCATGATAGCCTGCTTCTAGAAGCAGTTATCTAGAAGAGTTATTTGTTTTTGTAACAGTCAAATAATTCCATGAAATTCCATTGTGCCAATTATTCCACGATTATATAGCCCTCGGCTACCTACACTTTTGCTTCTTTTAAATCTCTTGAGATATACTAAAATTATTTCACGCAATACACCTCAGCTTGGCCGGTTCACGCCTCCTAGCACTCAACTAGCGTTTTTTTAAATAAGAAGGTTCTTAGTATTAGCTGGCTATAAATTCTACGTTTTCCAAACGTATTTCTCTAGACCCTGAATTACTTATTAATCTAGAAGCAGGTAGAAACAGGCTATCACGGAAAATGTCTCTGATGTTTTCCAGCTCTGCGGAACCAACCACAATAAAAGAAATATCTTTTGCAAGCATTGCATTTTTCCGTAAACACTGAGTATATTATGTAACCTCTCTTCATTGATATAGTATTTCAAATGTTTATTTATTCGACGACTTTCGTATTTATTCGAACAAAGTCGGTTTGTATTAACCTTCAGTTGCCAAAATTCAAGAAATTGGTCGACCTATAAATAGGTTTTCCTATTTATGGTCGAATTTATGAAGTATAATAATAATATAAGTACAGTAAATTTATTATAGTTTCTTGGCGCCGTGATAGCTAAGTGAACCGCCAAGCTGAGATGAATTTAATTTTATTTCTTTTGCTGAAATTTGGTACTTAAAATAATACGTATTTCATTCGTTTTTTCTAAGATAATTCTCTTAAATTAGATAATCTTTCTTGCGTCATAGATTATAATAGTTTGATTTTCATTAATTTGGTTTTAAAAAAGTGTTATCTATTTTTGAAACAGTCAAAAAATGATTCTACGAAATTCCATTGTTCAATTATTCCACGAAAAGCATGGGCTGAACTTGGGCTTCTTTTAAATCTCTTGTGATATACTAAAATCATTACACGCAATACACCTCTGCTTGGCCGGTTCATGCCTTCTAGCACTCAACTAGCGCTTTATAATAGGAAGGCTGTTAGCTCTTATTAGCTGGATTATAATTCTGCGTTTTCCAAACAGATTTCTCTAGACCCTGAATTCCTTATTAATCTAGACATAGAGCTGTGTGTTTAACATTCAACTAATATATATATATATATTGGAAACCCCATATTATTGTAGAGCCACTAAAATCTCCCATTAATGTGGCAAAGATTCTTTTATGATTAAACCAGAATTGACATACGTCAAACTCCTATACTTAAAAGAAACGGTCGTTACTCTACTTCTTCATACCTGCAGATTTGTTCATGTATCTCCCTTTATTTGTGAAGACTACCTCAAAGGAGGAGAGTTCATGTTATTATATATAGTATATCCAGCGACTTTTGAATCTAGCATAGGAGATGATTCGCATCAAACTGAGTCAATTAAATTTTGGTGGTTTTTAGTATAATTAAGCATTAAACTAATTTCTGGTATTTTATCCGTCGTAGCAGGCATATTGATTTTTTTCCTGACCAGTTTCGGATTTTCATCCATCGTCAAAGCAAATTCACCAAGATCGTGAAGAGAGAGTTCACTTCAATGTAATGTTTTCTATTTCACTCACACTTGTTGGTTTGTTGGTTGTATATATGTGGGTAGGTTATAAGATTATGTTACTATGTTTGTGTGTGTGTTT
Source organism: Triatoma infestans (assembly GCA_011037195.1). Lineage (NCBI taxonomy): Eukaryota > Metazoa > Arthropoda > Insecta > Hemiptera > Reduviidae > Triatoma > Triatoma infestans. The sequence goes on from JAAEAF010007349.1 coordinate 62,447, forward strand.
AATAACAAAATGGAATTATTATAAATTACGATTATACATTAGAAAATAGTGTATAATAAATAGCATGTTTTGAAGGATCCTTTATAATTCAGTTATAATTTAATTTAGTATAAAGTTTAAAGTTATAACGTATTTAATTTTAATTAGTTATAATTTAGTTATAAAATATCCTTCACAATATGCTATTTATTATACACTATTTTCTAATGTATAATCACAATTTATAATAATTCCATTTTGTCATTAAAAACACACACACATACACACTCATAGTAACATAAACTTATAATCTCCCGCACATACATATATATACAACCAACAAACCAACAAGAAGTGTGAGTGTAACAGAAAATATTACGTTGAAGTGAACTCTCTACACAAATTTGGTGAATTTGCTTTGACGATGGATGAAAATCCGAAACCAGTCAGGAAGAAAATCAATATGCATTATGCTACGACGGATAAAATACCAGCTCAGAGACATTTTCCGTGGTAGCCTGCTTCATTTTGTGGTCATCAACCGGTTTTGGACGTTCGCCCATCTTCAGGATGCGTTTTTCAGACAGCGTGAAACACAGACTTGCACATAGCAAATTCAGTTTAATCACACACACACACACACACACACACACAAGAATTTGCTTTGTACATGTCTGCGTTGTCACACTGTCTGAAAAAGCATTCTGAAGATGGGCGAACGCCCAAAACCGTACAGTGACCACAAAATGAAGCAGACTACCACGGAAAATGTCTCTGATGCTTTCCAGCTCTGCGGAACCAACCACCACAATAAAATACCAGATGTTATCCAGCATTGCGGACCATCCACATATTCAACAATTAATCTAATTTATTTAATGAATAAAATGTTTAAATCATATTTCTCTGCAAAAACCCAAATCACAACCACTATCGCAGTAATAATTAATTATTGGGGGGGGGAAGGTTTCCAACAAAAATAAACTACAATTAGTTTCCCACCTACCAACCACTAAATTCTAATAAATCTATACAAAAAAATTAAACAGCATCTAAACTTTTAGTATAAATTCCAGATTTAAACAATTTTGTCAATGATCGCCGTAAGAAAAGTTCTAGTGATTATTACCATCAAATTTCACAGAAAAAAAAAAATTAAAATAATTCTGTAAATTTCTAAATTTAAATTTACTTATTTTATAAATCAATAATTACTGCCACTTCATGAATAATAAATTGCAAAAGTCAGTAATTCTAATAAATTTTATCTGACCTTGTATTTTTTTTTCCCCCCCAAATTAATTTGATTAATGAAGTATACATTGTTATTTGATTGATTGACTTTCAATTGGTCAATATTAAATATTTACTAGCTGTTTATTTAATAAACTCTTCTCACATTTTTCTTTCTTTTTTTTTTTTGCTCCATTTATTTGTATTAATAATTTATTTTTAGATAAAACCTTTACAACAGATTGACGTACACGCTAAATTAACCTTTAATTTAAATTGAATATAAAAGCATCACCACCAGTAAAATTGTAAAAACAATTATCAGCCAGCACCCTTTTTACATTCACCACTACTTTGATAATGAAACGTTACGATTCTAATCAGTATCATTCTCCCTTAAAAATAATTAAATTTAATGGATTTCGATGATGTTGCCTTGTATTAGTAATAAAGATTTAATCTTCTCGTATAAGTAAGTCTTTTGTACATAATATTAGTTTAAGTGTGTTGTTTATTATTTTATAATTATTTCTTTTTATTACTTAGCAACGTAAGTCTCTTACCCCTAAAGGGTAAGATTCTTGAAAACTCATCCTCAAGAGAATTCACAATCTCCTTGAAGACTCTGAAGTAATACCCAACTATCAGTTGGGATTTCGAAGCCTACATTCCACCGTTCACCAATGCCATCGCGTTGTAGACGTCATCGCTTCCTCTCTTGAGCGAAAACAGTATTGTTCTGGGGCTTTCTTAGATATTGCGCAAGCATTTGATAGGGTATGGCACCATGGGCTGCTGTGGAAGCTCAAGAGCATCCTTCCTTATACCTATTACCTCATCCTTAATTCTTACCTCTCACACAGATATTTCGGTGTAAGTGTTGGGCACTCCTTGTCTTCCTATTACCTTTTAGCAGCTGGTGTCCCACAGGGAAGTACCCTTGCTCCCATTCTTTTCACAATATATACTGCCGATATTCCAACCAATCCGAACACTCATACCTTTACCTACGCAGATGACACAGCCATTCTTTCCCCACATCCCGATCCTGTCCTAAGCACACGTAACCTTCAGCAACATTTGCAATCCCTAGAGAAATGGTTTTGCAGATGGAGAATGAAGGTTAACGTCCAAAAAAGCAAAAATATAACGTTCACCCTAAGACGTGCCATTTGTCCTCCAGTTCATATGAACCACATCTTATTACCATGCGTTGATACAATTAAATATCTAGGACTCTATATAGACAAACGCCTGACATGGAACCCACATACAAGACTGAAACGAAACGAAGTAAAAAAAACGTTACAGCCTACTCAAGCGACTACTAGACAGACGCTCAAAACTAACTTTAAACAACAAATTACTTATCTACAATCTCCTATTAAAACCAATTTGGACTTACGGACTCGAGTTATGGGGCTCAACCAAGCGTTCCAACATCCACCGCCTCCAAACCCTACAATCCAAAATACTCCGTTGTATAACCAATGCTCCATTTTACGTTTCTAACCTGACAATACATTCCGATCTCCAGATTCAATTTATAAGTGACCTGGCCCAAATACGATACCGCAAATTTCACACCCGTCTTGCACATCATCAGAATCCATTAATTCACCAACTTTTCTCAGCAGCCATTCCAGATAACCTTTCTCGACGACTGAGGCGATCCCTTACAGTGAGCAGCGAAACAGTGTGGAGGGTCACCACTGGGTGATTTCTCCATTCCCGTTATTGTAAGTCATCTCATTTACTTGTTGCTGGTTACGCAAGCATACCAGCAGTTGTAAATTTTCAAATAAATGAAAAAAAACAAACTTAGCAACGACATTTTTTTGCACTTAATATTTGTTACTATGCTTTTTATCGTGGTAGTTTCAAATATATTAGAGCAGTAGCGTATCTCAGATTTGTAAATTAAAAACTACTAATGTAAAGTACTCACATGACATTTTCTTACGTCTTTTTTTATACAGTGGGTATATAAGATGACAAATTTTGTTTAAATACCAAATTATATCTTGCCAAAAAATGCTCTTTGCAATAGATTTGTAAATGACATAAATCCTTTTTATTACAATTTTCGTACTACAAAGGAATATACGTTTTACATCTTATACTTCGTTAAAACTTAAGGAAGACCGCTTTTGCTTATTTTACCATCTAATCCAAATATTTCCGTTTCCGTTTCTGTTGCCTTTTTGTTGTTAATTTTTTTATTGAGTTTTAATTGAAACACAATTTTGTTTGCATAATCAAAAACAAAAGGAGCGCTGGAAGGTATTAGATTGATATTCCGTATAGGTATCACTCTCGGAACTGACAAGAAATTTTATGTCAAATCAATCTGCTAGAAGAACGACTTTACTGAATTCCTCCCTTCCCCCCCACTTTTTTTGGCAATTATCGTAACCGTTTACACCAACCATTTTCTTGTAACACATTTTTTTCATGATTGAGCAACTAGAAAGAAAAGCAAAGTCCGTGGGTTTAAAGATTAATTACGAAAAAACTATGTATGTGCTGACGTCAAGGTTTGACAACATAATTTCTCAGTCTACTTATGTCAACTCAGTCAACTTAAACGGAAGGCGTTTCGAAAAGTGCTGCGAAATTAAGGAAACATTAGCCGCAGGTTCCAGATGTTGCTTTGCATTGAAGCGGGTGATGAATTCGAAAACCATTTCGCGCAATCATAAGCTTTATATATCTATAAGACAGTTGTTCGCCCTGTAGTATTATACGCGAGTGAAACCTGGTTACTTAAACGAGGTAGCATTCAGACTGCGATATGCTACGCGTTTGGGAAAGGAAAATTCTGAGAAGAATTTTCGATCCTAAGCGGCAAAACGGGGTATAGAAAATAAGAGGTAATCAAGTGTTAAAGGAATTATATGCGTCACCGGATCTGGTCGCGGAAATTAAGGGAAAAAGGCTTGACTGGCTGGGATACGCGGAACGAATGGATAGGAATTCAATAGTAAGCAAGTTGCATAGAAATAAGCCCGAAGGTAGAAGAAAGGTACGCAGGCCGAGAATAAGATGGATGGAGGAGGTAGAGGAGGACTTAAGAAAGCTCAAGGTCAGAAGATGGAGGTCGAAGATAGAGGAAGATGGATGAAGGTCGAAGGTAGTGGACAGGAGTGAGTGGAAGAAAATTACGAAGGAAGCCAGGGCTCTTTTGGGCTGTAGTGCTAAATAAATTACTAATAATAATAATTTTTGATGATGAAAAAATTTAGTAAAATTTACAATATTTCTACCAATATAATATTGATTGTCCATTAAATGCATTGTTAAAATTCAAATTAAAAAAAAAAGAAAATTGACTAAGGACCGTTCAATTTTACCATTTGAATGAAATTTGTTAATTAGAATTCTATTAATTAATGCAAGAGAAATCATGAAGATATTCACGTAAGATTTCTTAACACTTTTTTGTGGCGGCTGTGGGAGCTGGGGCCTGAGACATCAAACTTCACCCTGAATGATCGGGGTTTAATTTTGGGGCTTTTCCCCCTGTCACACGGTCTTCACCGTAGTTTTTAGCTCTAATCATTTGACAATCATAGACAGACTATTTAGTGTTATCCAAAGAGTGTCAAGAAGAGCCGGTCTAGCCTAACCAATTTTCTGATTTACTGAACTCTTTTTTTTTTTTTTTAATACTTTATTTGTTATTTGAAATCTTGTAAAAACGTCATGCAAAGAGCAAATATGATGAAGAGTATAGTCTTGTCGTCATAGTCTTGAGGTGAGAAGGTACAATTGTTAAAATTCTTGTTGTGATATTAGACTATTAGTCTCGGAGAAGTTTGCGGGGCCAGCAGAGGCTCTGCTGCTGAGTGGGAACAGTCTGGAATAGTACTAAGGGGCAAGATTTTGAATTAAAGAATTATTATTATTATTATAATTATTATCAACAGGCTCCTAAAGGATCTCCCCCAACAAAATCTTGAGATATTCTTAATCTCCAACTCTCCCAAGAATTCTCTCGATAGTGTTACCATGTTTTATAAGCGGAACCTACTTCTAGCAAAGCGTAGGCACTGATCTAAATAGTGATCCACTGTTTCCCTGACTCCATCGTCACAATTCTGATGCAAAGTCGTCTTGTCTATTTTGTGTAAATGATGGACTACCCAAGCGGGTTCAGTTAACATGCTTACACGACTCTCAATTTCGTCCTAATCAGATAGAGAAAATACTTCAAGTTTCGCTATCTTATACCTTTTATAATGGGAGGAGGACTTGTCCATAAACCCCCATAAAGCCGTAATAGTTCCTTTCACATTGCGCCACAAGTTGGAAGCCCTTAGGCCACCATTACTTGGGCACAACCCGATTCCATTTGGGACGGAGGCTAAGTACCTTGTGTTACTTTCGACCGAAGACTCACTTGGAATCAACACATTGACAAAATTTCTCACAGGGCCAATGCGTCATTTAATAGGTGCAGAGGGCTTTGTGAGAGAAACTGGGGCTTGCGCCCAAGTTTGGCACTATGGATCTATACCAGGATCATCAGACCCATGGTTACATATGGGTCGGTAGTTTGGTGGACCAAAACGGTGCAGAAGGGGGCGGTGGGAAGGTTTGGTAGGATCCACAGGCGAGCATGCCTGGGTTCCACGGGGGCCATGAAGACCACCCCGACTGCGGTGTTGGAAGTCCTCCTTAATCTGCCACCATTACACATTCT
>JAAEAF010007350.1:0-73430 GCA_011037195.1 Triatoma infestans
TTATTATTATTATTCGCAGAAGGGGAGGGCAAACACTACGCTATCCAAAGCCTCCCAGGGGACATATAGCTACCCCTAAAGGGCAAACCCTACGCTATCCAAAGCCTCCCAGGGCCCATATCTACCCCTAAAGAATAACCACTGGGACTAGAACGAAAATCCAGGCCCAGGTTTAAACCATCTAAGTTTCACCACAGACCGAACAAATCGGACCAAAACCTTAAAAGGACACAGCTTAAGATCCTCTACCGATATCCTATTCCGGTCGAAGGTCCTAAACCTAATCTCCTCACAACCCAAACAATTCGTCATCAGATGCATGGGTGTTTCCTCCTCACTCTCACAAACTCTACAAAAGGGGTCAGGCACGAGTCCCATTATATAGAGATGTCTCCTTAAACCACAATGCCCAGTGAGGAATCCAACCAGATGTCTGAGGGAGGTCCGTGAAAGACATCGGACCCCGCTACTCAAAGCTCCGTCCGGGCCCCCAACGAGCATTTTAGATTGCCGACAACCCACTGCACTCATCCATAAGGATGAAAGCTCGACAAACATGTGCCAGAAGACACACCAAGAGCAGGCTCTGGACCAATGAAAGGGAGAGAGGCACCTAATTTGGCAAACCTATCCACCTCCTCATTCCCAAAAATTCCCATATGACCTGGAACCCAGACCAGAAGCACATCCTTTAATGAAGAAAGATCTTCCAGTCTTTTAGAACATTCCAACACCAATCTGAAAGTGAAGACACATGAATTAAGCGCCTTCAACGCAGCCTGGCTGTCCGAGCAGATACAAACACCTTTTAAATTAGTGTTACGCACCCTCTATCCAAACTACAGCAAAGAATTGCATAAACCTCAGCCTGGAAAACGGTGGCCCACTCACCAAGAGGCCTACCAAATGATCTCCCGTCTCAAAATAGACGGCAGCCCCAGACCTACCATCCATCCTGGAACCGTCCGTGTAGCATCGGAGATAATTCTCAGGAATCACACCAGACGGACCCAGGGTTAACCAATCTTCCCTAGAAGGCAACCTAACCCTGTAGGAAAGACCAAAGACAAAAGTCTTTCAAATTCCTATCAGAAGGGAAACCTGTAATGGGAATCCTTAAAAGCATCTCACGATAAATGGTAGAATGACCATATCGCTTACCCTGCCAAAAACCTGCCTGTTTAATTCTATAACAGGCTTTCATTGCCTGGTTTTTCACCTCCACAAGAGAGGTGGAATCCCTAACAAAGTCTCCATAGATGCGGTCGGTGTAGTCCGAAACGCACCAGTCACCGCCAGACAAGCCAAACGTTGGATTTCTTCCAACAGCTGCCTAGCGGATCGTGTTTCAATGCGACGCCACCACACCAAAGCCGCATATACCAATCTAGGTTTAATGACCATGCAATAAATCCAGAACATCATCTTGGGAGTGATCCCCCAGTTCTTACCTACAACTCTTCGACATTGCCAGAAGGAGATTATCGCCTTTTGATGTTGTGTCATATAAACTTGTTACATTTATTTGAAATTTATTCTGGAAAATTTGTTCAAACTTTGAAGTTCTATTAGGGTGTGTTGGAAGCGCTGTCTTCTGGACTGTAATCTAATCAATTGAAATACTAATGAGAAAGCCATGTATCACTATTATTCATAATAAGAGCCAAATAAATAGCAAAAGAGCTTCCCAATTTATAAGAGAGACTCTGTGAGTGTTTCACACCAGATTTGTTTTAATCAAATTAAACTGTTTCATAATTTTAAAACTTTTTTTTTCTCGATCAAATTTCTATTTTTTCATCAAACATGAACTTTTCTCTATCCAATAAAACTATTTTTTTTGTTGTTGTTGTGGGGTCCGTAGAGCTGGAAAGCATCAAAGGATATTTTCCATGATAGTCTACTTCTTTTTGTAGTCATCGACCGGTTTCATGCATTCGCCCATCATCAGCATGTTTATGTCAAAATAGTGTAACAACATAGGACTTGCACAGAACAAATTTAATTTATCACCCTTCTTCACTCAGTTGTGTATAAACCAAATTTGCTCTGAGCAAGTCTATGTTATCACACTGTTTTGACAAAACATCCTGATGATGGGCAAACGCTCGAAATTGGTCGATGATCATGAAAGGAAGCAGGCTAATATTTTTTGTACTTAAATTTCTGAATAGGGGTTCGATTTGATTAAAAAATGCTAATTATGTAAACCTTTAAATATTAGGTCCTTTAAACCAAACCGTTTTTAACTTAATCTATGCTATTATTTTTTTTATTGCAAATTATGCACATTTTTAGAGTGGGATATATTAAGATTCAGTGAAGCGAGGAATATTTTTTTGGAAGATAAAATTATGTTTGGAATATAGACGGGAATACAACATATAGATCAGGGTAGCAACCTCCATATTAACCTTAAGAATTTTTAAAATCATTATGTTTAATATTGCTTTCATGAAAATTAATTTTAAATATACTACTATTAATAATAATTTCAATGTTAAAGAGATTAAAATACTGGATATTCGTAAAATAATCCACTGACTTCATGAAATGATTTTATAAATTATTTGCATGTACCGAATGAAACTAACTTGTACAACGGTGAACTCTTGAGTTCACTTAACAACAGAATGTACACGTTTTGGTACTCATTATTTTAATTATAATTTAATATTGATTTTAGTTTTGTTTTTTTGACGTTTTTTTTATGGGAAAATTGAGCTGTTCCCTCAATTTTTCTCTAATGTTCGCGTCTTCTTCTGAGAGACCATACACTGCCATGACCTCCACCGTATCAACCCTCCATCTTGTTCTGGCTCTTCGCCTCTTCCTATTTCACGGCACCTTCCAATCATATCTTATGCTGATCCATCCTAAGAAGATAAACTCTCATGTACCCCTTTAAATCTTGCCATGGCCCTTTGGAAACCTCCTCAGGATAGGCAGTCAAAGATAAGGGGTGATAAAAAATACTAGAATTCTATATACGATATTCTACATCAATTCAAGAACATATTTAATTCTAGAAGTAACTTTTAATTCATTGGTTATCATTAAGTCAAATATTAATAGATTTTTTTTTTCATTTAATTCTGTTCATTTATTCGGTTAATTTAGGCACATTAAAATGAATATTAATAAGATTTGGAAGCGGTCAAATTATAAGAAAAAATATGTAGCTATAAAAAATATAAAAGACGAGCAGGTTTTTAAATATCATTTAAATAACAAGTGCCCTCCAAATTTTTCAAATGAGTCTGGCAATCAATCATAAAAGATATTATGCAAGTCACATTACAAAACAAGTGATTGTTACCACAGCAACAGGGATATCACCAAGGAAATAAACTTATAGTAACGCTTGTAAATCGCCCATTGTATTTAGAGTTATAATATCAAATAAAAATATACATAATAAAAATGCCGCCTAATATAAGACAGCTCCTTAAAGACCTAGGTTGGGCAGAAGGTTTTAATATTCCTGTAGCCAATGATGAAAATAAGAAACTTGAAGCAGAGGTAAGAGATTTACACTAATTGCATTTTTTAAACTTTACTTATATACATCAGTTTATGTTGAAGCATATTTCATCTGAAGATAAAAATTTGATAGTCTAGTTTTGTTTGAAAAAAAAACTGACGTTAAATTACTCTGCTTGTACAGAGTAGAAATCAGGGTACTTAAACCCGTAGATTTTTAATATTTCTATTAAAGAGAGTTAAAATTTATAATCACAATTTGGGGATTTTAAGTGTAATTTTTCATTATATAATTAATTAAAGAAAAGATGCTATTATAGCTGCAGAACAAGGTTCATAAATATAACCTGCAAAAAACTGTCAAAAAGTATCCTAAATAAATAGCATTTAATTAATTTATTAACTACTGGATTCAATGAACTTAACCATTCGTACAAATCATAAATAATATCAATATAAATAATTGGCACCAACCAACCAACATTTTGATTGTTTAATAAATAATAATCTATTCTCACAATATGTACATACATCAGAATTAGAATTTTTGTCATATCTAAGAACTGAAGATGCAGAACTACTGTTATTATATTCTTTATAAACATTAGTTACTTCTAGACACTTTTTAATAGTGGTGCATTCTAATAATTAAAATTTCCACTATTTGTAGGTTGAAAAATTAATAATGAGTAAAGCTGATATTATAATTGAATTTGAAAGTGATTTTGAACGCTTGACTAATATGAAATCCATGCTTAAGAAAATTATTAAGGAGAAAGAGGAAAATCAGGTAATAGATATAATTTGATTTGAATTGCATTTATTGTAAGAATTAAAAAAACAGAAAGTGTAACGCACAACTATTTCTTGTAAAGGAGTTAAATTTTGAAATTTTAGGAAAGTTTTTCTATAATGTTTCAGAAATGTATAACAATTAGTAAGTACAATTCAGTAATTTGTTTCCATTACATAACTAATTAAATCGAGAAAAAAGATATCATAGAATGTCCATGTTGGAATAAAATGTCCAGAACAATGAATTTTCAATTTCAATTGTTACTAGGGCAAGGTGAAAAGTTCTCGGCCTAGCCCATAATAGATGGCACTGTACAAATGAAATTACTATTTTGTTATGTTGGCACATTTGTTGCAAAAGTAAATACCAAATGTGAATGTGATCAGACTAATAGTTTGATTTATATGGCTGTTTAAAGAAAGCCTATTGTGTGTTTTTGACAAAATGAATAAACTTGAATACCGTTCCATCATAAAATTCTTCGTTTTGGATGGTTTATCACTAACAGAATCTCATCCAAAGTTGGCGAAAGTGTATAAGGAGTCTGCAACTTCGGTATCAACTTTACAAAAATTGGCAGCTGAGTTTAAACGAGGTCCTATATCGATTGAAGATGATCCGTGTGAAGGACAGCAAAAAACTGCAACTACCGAAGAAAATATCGAGAAGATACACCAATATGGTTTTAGATGATCGACGATTAAAGGTGTATGAGGTAGATAAGGCTGTAGGCATCTCAGAAGAAAAAGTACGGCACATTTGACACGAAGAACTCAGTGTGAGAAAGCTTTGTGCAAGATGGGTCACAAACAAATGAGGAAATGCTGATCACAAACAAATGAAGAATCGAATTTCTCAGCAATGTTTGTCCCATTTTAAGAAGAATCCAGCTGATTTGTTACGATAGAAGAAACGTGGGTTCACCACTTTACATTTGAATCAAAAAAACAGTCCAAGCAGTTAGTAGACCTCGTAGCTCTACATCGAAGAAAGCAAAGATAATTGCATCGACTGGAAAGGTTATGGCTAATGTTTTTTGCGATTCCAAAGGGATTCGTTTAATTGACTACCTGCCAAAGTGTCAAACAATTAATGGGGAATACTGCGCACATCTTCCTGACCAGCTAGATGAAAAAATGAAAGAGAAATGATATGGTTTGCAAAATAAAAATCAATTTTCTTGCAGAAATGCTTTCATTAATAGTGATTTTAGAAAGAAGAAAGCTAAAAAATCAATTTATATTTTCATAATATTCCGTGATTCCTTAATTTTTCAATGGAGAATCAAACCACACTAGTCAAGATCCCATCATCTCTAACAATGCAATAAAATTAACGAATTAGATAAGAATGCAGCACAAGAACGCGTTTTTCGGCTTAAAAATTAATTCCGAAAATGTGCGAAATGTCAGAAAAAAATAATAAAAAAAGACTCAAAGTTCGCTGTTGATTGCGAACATTTGGGAAATGTCAGAAAAAAAAATCACAAAGACTCAAAGTTCGCTATGTCATCTTATCTCTTATGATCAGCGTTAAATATAAGAATAACAAAAAAAAAAATTATATTGGAATTTCAGTTAAGTGGTTGTGAACAGGTTTCTCTAATATCTAAGAAGAAGAAAACAAAATTTGTCTTGGAGGCAAAGATGTATTTGGGAGGAAAGTTTAGGAAGCATGAGTTGGGAGACAGTACTTAAATTAGATAAACTAGCGGGGTCGAGCTATCTTAACCGGTCTCTGCAATTGCTGTTACAGTTCAAAAGAGTAATGACTATGAGAGAAGCTCCTGCTTATCTCTTATTAAAATAGCATATGCTCCTGAATTTTTGTTGATTTTTTTTTTGTTAACGCTTCTCTTTTATCATAATTTTGCAGTTATTGCTTAACAAACTTAGAAAAAGTCTTGAAACAGAAATGACCATGATGAATACATCTGAAGTAGACCATAAAGCAAGTGATTTAGAGATAAAAGATCTAAAAAAAGATATTTCTCAAACTGATAGTAGTATTTATGCAGCACGAGTAAGTAAATAAAAATAATAATAATAATAATAATAATCCTGTACATTTGAACATAGAATTTCTTCCTTAATATTATTATACTTAACAAGAAATAATATTATACTTAATATTCTGGAATATTCACCTCCAAATAAGTTGTTAATTTTTAGGAACAAATCCAATTGTATACAGTAAAAATATCTGACTTAAGAGAACATTTGAATTGGGGTGAAGATGCTTTATTCGCATGGGAAGAAGACTTAGCTAGGGAAGACAAAGATTATGATTTTATTAAATATTACCAAAATATAGACCAACAGAAGTATACTGTAAGTAGGTTTTTATAAATACAATTAAATGGTTAAATACAATTGTATAGAATATTAAATAAATCCACTAATTGGATTAGCAATTAAATAATATTGTTTTAAATTATTCTTTTAGGAACTTGAACATAAAAGGCAGCTTGCGCAGCTTGAATTAAATCAGATATTGGCAATTGAAAATAGTGAAGCAGATAAATTAGAATGTTTGGAAAATCATTTTTTTCATTTATGTAGAGATTATAAACAGGTAAATTAATTTTAAATAAATTTGTACAATACCTTTGAAAATAATCATAAAAAGTGTAGAATGACCCAGCATTCATCAGCAGCGCAATCGTGAGCTGTTGTTCCATGTATGTTTTATAATCTATAAATCACTTGCCAAAAAAAAATTATAATTAATAATTTAATTAATTAAAATAATGTTGTTATTAAAAACACAAAACAAAAAATTAATACCCAAAATTTCAAATAAGAGTGAAAAATATTTTGTTTATATCTTTTTCTACTTCAACTTAGTATTTCGCGCTCCTAACATGGCGACCATTGCTGTAATTAGTGGATATTTCTATTTATTTATAAAAATGAACAAGTAATGGTAATGTCAGTGCTTGTTTTAAGGGAATATTGAAATGCTGTAAATGAATTTCATCATTCTGCAAGGATAAAGGGAAACCTGCTACACTTTAATTTCTACATATTATTTTATATTTTATGTACTTAGTAATTTGTCGTCAAATATTTCTATATTCTGTTATCTAATAGTCTTCTTAGAGTTATCTGCAGCCTATGTTAATTTCTTTTCGTTTAAGACCTGCTTCTTCATGCGTCACCATGTTTTTTATTTAAGTTCATTAGTGTAAAAGGGTTCATATATCAAAGTGTAAGTCATATATCAACCAAATTCTGGTAACTGCATAAAATCAAAATATTTTTTACAACATAAAACTCAAAAATGAACATTGATTTCTTATTATCTGCGTACTTGTAGATGATTTACAGCTGAAAATTGCTGCAGAGCAATATGTATTTATTTAAATAACCAAAAAATTACACCCAGTAAATTTTTAAACACCATTCATGAGCCATTTTAAAATTGTATTTTTATTTTCAAGAATATATTGCATATTATGAGGTACGAACTGTTATATATAATCTTTTGGATAAAACGAATGATTAACGATGGCGCAAAATGAAATTTTACTATTCTACATACAATTGATAAATATATATATTTATTTTTTAGGTTGAAGCTGAAAGAAATTATCTGCTGCAAATTTGGCAGAATGTTAACGATATGATAAAAAATCGAGAGGAGAAGGTTGAAAAAATAAAAGAGGTAAAATGTTTAACCCCTCTTTGTTATGCATACATTTAGCTTAATTCTTAGTTGTTTCTTTATTTTCAAATTTATTTATTTAGAACAGTAATGACTAAATAATATGATAATTACTTACTTACTGATCAGTATAGTTGACAAGAATGACTTTTGTGGTGAAGCCAACTTCTGCGTTGAAAAGTTTTATTGTAAAGATTATATTTGGGCTTTTCTTTTTGTTTTTCAAAAGTGGTGTCTGGGGAAGTGAAGTCAGTAGATTTTAGTTGTTTATATGAGTGGCTCTAAAATCAAACCTGCTCTCTTGTATTGTAGCTTTCTTAGGGCTCAGCTAGAGCATTTGTAATGGTGTGCTAGAGTTTCCCTGTAGATACACTAAACTATCCCTGCTGGTTTAAATATTAAAGAATGTCATGTAAAAGTGTTCGTTTTGTCCGCCAAGTTCCCTGAAGAATGTTAACTGCGGATAGAAGTCAGCATAGCTCAGCACGAAAAATTGCGTAAATTTAGGTCAGAATCTAGTCCCACTTTACTATATATATTTTTTTTTTTGGAGTGTCTAAAACACTTTTCTTTAAACTTTGTATACTTATAAACTAGGCACACATAGTCGATAAATACTGACTATAATTTAAGATGATGGTTGTTCGCAAGAAGAAAACGGAAAAATTAATTTCTCAGCAGCAATACCTACCTATTTATATGTAGTTCTAAAACTTGCGACAAGATAACAGCACCGGTCGGACAATCAAAGTTACTGGTTCTCTAAAACCTTTTTGACCAAAATAGGTCTTTTAATAAATTCTTTGGTTGTGTACGGAACTAGCAAGGCCAGAAGGTCACAGAAAAATGGGGCGGCCAAAAATTAAGATGCCGACCTCTCATCCCCTATAAAAAAAATTTCCCAAATAAAATCATTTGGTTTACATGCTCTATTAATTACTACATGTTCAATTATGACTGTGGTCTATGAGTGTACTCCAATTGACCACAGAAGACAAACAATGTTTGTCGAAACGTCGGGATATTAATAAAAACACTTAAAAAATGTTGTAGTGTTTTTCTTATGATACCCCCTGGCCGATCAGCCAACTAGAGATACATCTGATCATTTGGTTTACATTTTTACATATTTTAAATATTTGATTTACATTTTGTTACATTGAATTTTTAGTTTCTGATAATGTATTTCTATATAAATTTGAGAATAAATAAATAAATATAAGCCTTACAATAGTTTTATTTTAATTTATTGAAAAGAAATCACTCTATAAGTGCCTACTGTACATAACTGCTTTTAAGGATTATTAAAATTACCAAGATGAGACCTCACTCAAGGCATGTCTGTCTACCTTTGTTTGAGATACTATTCCGGGAACCTTTTTCTTCCTTAAGCTCCTTGTGATGATTTTCTATAAAATAAAAAATTAATTGTATTTAGGCCTTTCTTATCTACAAATTTGGAATTTATATGCCAAATTTGGAAAAATATGGAAAACCATTTTGAGCAAATCATGAAAACTTTAAAAAACAAATTTATTAAATTGGTTGATAGTGATTAATTAAAATTTTATTTTCGTCTGCCTTCGATGCCCTTGAACGGAACTTCCTGCTATATTTGTTTTAAAACAAGTTGTTCTTACATGTATCTTTGCCAATAACATTATTTACTGCCTCGAAGGAATTCAGAATTCAACTTCAGAAGTCTTGTTGCAATTATTTTACTCGCGAGCATCTCTCCAACAGCACCCCCACCAGATTAATGCTCCTTAGTATTCTGGAGTTTATTATTATTATTAGTCTGTGGAGAGGGACAAACCCTACGCTATCCAAAGCCCCACTGGGCCCATATAGCTACCCTAAGAAAAAAAACAACAACAAACCTAGTCTAAAACAAGTATCCTGACCCGGGTCTCATCCATTTAAGATACACCGCAGTTCGAACAAATCGGACAATAACTTAAAGGGAAATAGCCTAAGCTCTTCCACAGGCATCCTGTTCCGACCTAATGTCCTGCACCTTCCTCACAACCCAAGCAATTTGTCATAAGATAGACGGGTGTTTCCTCTTCTGTCTCACAGACTCTACAAAATGGATCCGGCGTGAGTCCCATTCCGTAGAGATGTCTCCTTAAACCATAATGTCCAATAAGGGATCCAACCAGATGCCTTAAAGAGTTCTCTGAAAGACACAACAACGTCTTACTAATAGCCCCGTCCGGACCACCGATGAGCATGCTTATCCATAACGATGAATGCTATGAAGCTGTCTATGACTGGAAGCCAGACAGACATGTGCCAGAAGACACGCCAACAGCAGGCTCAGGACTAATGAAAGGGAGAGAGCCGCCTATTTGGCAAACCTATCCACCTCCTCATTCCAAAAATTCCCATATGGCCTGGTACCCAGACTAGGAGCAATCCTTAAGGGAAAAAAGCTGTACCATCCATTCTGGAACCATCCATATGACAACGGAGGTAATTATCAGCTATCACTTCAGACGGGACCAATCTTAACTAATCTTCCCTAGAAGATAACCCACTCTGTAAGAATGCTCGAAAACAAGAGGCATTCTATCAGCAGGAAAACCTGTAAAAGGAACCTTTAAAAACATCTCGCGATGAATGGTAGAATGACCATATCGCTTACCCTGCCAAAAACGTGCCTGTTTAATTGGTATACTTTTTCGACCTAATGAATCTTCAAAAACATCGAACGATACACTGTCAAATGCTCCTTGAACAATAAAGAAACTCCCTAAAGCACATTCCTTTTCCTCATTCCTTTTTTTGAATGGACATGGAACATTTCAATCCTTCTGGAAATTAAGGCTCCTTACTTTTTAGTTTCCATGATAGGGCATTTCACCAAGCTTGTCAGCTTATCTGAAAGGTAGTTTTCAATTACATTTCAAATAAATCTCATAATATTTGACAAAAAAGTAATTGAATCAAATTCCAGTAAATTCAAAAATTTAAATATTATTACTTCCCTGCCTTATCGACATAGAATGAATATTAAAGTTGGTTTGAGGGAATAAAAGACGACATGGAGAGGAGACAACAGCTCGAAAATACTGCCAGGTTGCATCTTTTAGAATAAAAGAAATGCTTTTAATTAAATGAAAAATGTTAGGCCATCAGAAAAAATTCAACTTAATAAAAACTAAACTTTATGAGTAAAAAAGATAGGGAAGTCTTTTTATAAATTAAATGGAAAAATGTATACTTCCCCAGTTGTCTTTTACCTAAATCTTGTTTGTTCCTTCCTTTTTTTTAGCAAATTGATTCCACTAAAGACAAAATGAGGCACACTCTAGTTAAATATATTGCCTTGGAAAAATCTTTTGATGCTTTAAATCAAGAAAATAATTATTATGTAGAACATGCAGCAAGATTAGAAAGTAAACAACCTATACTACTAGAAAATTTAGAATCACTTAACGAAATAATAAAAAACTTTGAAAATGAGGTAAGTTTATGTTTATATAATACAGGATAGAATTTATTATTAAAAAAGACAATTTTATCTTTATTCACCTTAAAATATTGATTGATTTATAGAATTAGAACAGAGGTTGTGGGAAAAATGATTTAAAATAATGTTATTTCGAGAAATTATGTACATTATTTTTTTTTTTTAAATATATATCTAAGGGCCAATATACATTAAACTTCTCTGACACAAATGAAATTAAGCTAAAAAATTCTGCGAACTGCTCAAAAAATTCTTAAAATAATAAATCATGTTTTAAATCACGCAAACCTTTAATATTAGGGACTTTTTCTTGCTTCTCATTGTTGCACTTTATTTTTTTATTTTCTTGGGATTTAGATGTTGTATTTGAAATATAGTTTTTTTTTTTTTTTACATTCGGCAACTGGTATGGTATGCCTTCTTCAATGGCGTTTATTATAGTGTTTAATGCACTATAAAATGAAACTTTTTTTTTAACTTTAATTTGTCATACCACTCATAATCCTGTGTAACAAAAGTAAAAGGAAAGCAAAATATAGAGAAAACGAAACTAAGCAAATATTTGCAATGGATAGAAAATAGTTATTTATTTATAACGTTAAAAGTTTACATGTCATTTAATATTAGTAATTATAATTTTACTGAATAATGATAAAATCAGAGTTGACTGAATATATTTTTTTGTTTGTTTTAGGCTGAAACTTTAAAACAACAAGTGAAACAATTGGAATATGAGTTCAGTGTACAAACTCTTAAAAATAATGAATTAAAGCAATCCATTGAAAGTGAGTGAACCAATTTCTTTTTCTTCTTTCATTGATGAATATTATTTATTGAATAAATTAAGTGTTGAAAATATTAATTACCCTTTAATGTTCCTACTAAAATAATACATAGTGGGGGGATTTTTAAAACACTGTTTTCTTTCTAACTCTACAAGGTTAATCACTACAACTAGTTTATGTTTTTTTGGCTTAAACATATTAAAAAAAAAAAATGGTGTTGGGCGGTTGTTGGTAACTGGGAAGTCCCCAGTTCGAGTCCCGCGTATAACTGCTAAATTTATATTCATTTCTATAAATGTTAATAGTAAATTATGTGCTTCCGCCAGGGTCTACGACACCTAATTTGGTAGTTGGACGTTAAGTCCGCCTTAAAAAAATTGGCATTACTTTAGTTTTACCTTTTTAATTAAAAATACCTCTCTAAACCTTTAGTGAATAGATATATCATGTTCTAACTAATCCTTTTCATTACAAAAAATTTGCTACCATTTAATTAATTGTTTCAGCAAATACTGCAAAACTTCAACCTTTAATTGAAGAAAATATGAAATTGCATGATAAATTAGGAACTACTGAAATTGAAAAGATGACAGCAGAACAAAGGTGTAAAACAGCTGAAGAAATTTATGAGGTAATAAGAACTGAATTATTTTTTTACTATTCTTTATCTTTGTTTTATAATTAACTAAGCAAGGAGGTCTGCCTTGCCATAAACCAATATACAAATTAGGCTAACAATCTATGAAACTAGATCCAAAAAGAGAGACCATTTCTTTTTTCTTCTGAAAGTTGACCTTCTCTGCAGAAGCTGATGAATTCTGGATGGTCAAAATTATGATTACTATCCGGCGCCACTACCCGCCTAGTTCCACATGTTTCGCAACATTTTTTTTTTATCTATCTTTGGGCCAGCCAGTATTTAGATCTAGACGGTTTAGACAGGCAATATTGTCTTTTACAGTCAAAAATATCGGCTTCTTCAGACCAGCCTACTGCTGGTTGATTTAAATTTTCTTAATTTACCTTTTATCAGGAGATCTTCCGCACCTAGTAAAAGCCATAATGACTAAATTTGCTATTGAACCAGGTAATCGATCTAGCTAGGACGAAAGGGTAGGCACCACCCATCAGCATTTATTGGATAGAATTCATTCGGTTGTTAAAAATCTCAACATTTTGGTAGTGATCAACAGGTTTCTTTATATATTGTTAATTGCTTTTTAGGATCCATGACGAAGCTTTCGTCTTATCAAATTTTGTCGAATGTGTGTTCTCCTTATATTTTTTGAATAGTAAGTACGTTGAAACTTCAGTCGTAAACCACATTCTCTAGAATAATTTTAATTTATAAGCAAAATGTTGGTTTGGCAGGGGCCAAACTTAACTATTATTTATATTAATTTTAATTAATTTTTAGTTTTTAAAGATACTGAATTTTTGATTTAAGTGTAGTAAAATGGTAACTAATTATATATATATATTTTTTTTTTTAATAATCAGATGGGGAAAAAAATGTTAAAGGAAGAATTAAATGAAATAACCAGAATAGAAACAATGACAAGGAAATTAGGTATTGAAATTTCAGAATTACAAGAAAAGAATAAACTTGAACAACTAAAACTGCAAGATTTAAATTCTAGAGCCACTGAATTATATAACCAAATCAATTTAAAGGAAGCGGAATTAAAAGAATCACGATTATTAGAATTTAATTTGGTAAGTTTTGATTTTTTTTTTGTTTTGTTGTGCAGTCCAGTTTTAGTTATAAAGTGTTTTGTTTTTTGTAAATGAAATTTTTCATATATATAAAATATAAAAGGATGCGATTAATACACAATCATTTTTAATCAGTAAAACAACCAAAACTTACGATTTTAAGAGGTATTTTTTAAAACTTCATATTTTACATTATTCGTCTATGAAGATATTCCATATAAATTAAAAGATGAGGTGACCCCTAAGACATTCAAAAATATACACTCCGAAAAATGTTGCATATGTGATAGAAGCAAGAGCAAGAAAGTTAAATATTTTAATACATAATTAAAAATGTTGATATTTTAAATATATTTAAAAAATATCAGTTAAAGAAAATTTGTACGTTGGCTGGCAGAAAGGGTACAATAAGAGGTACAAACCTTTAGTGTCAGGCAGGCAAAGCCCTTGGCCAACTCCATTGTAAAACAAACCTCCTCTGGAACACATACACATTTAAAGTATTATACCTATATGTATTTTTAATCTAAGCTACCTTTGTTTGCGGAAATGCAGTTATAACGCATTGGAATTTTTTTTTTGTAGCCTGAAACTTGGAAGCGACTGGTCTGTTGGTCTCAGGCTAAACCATCTCTATACATTTCTTTGCAATCCATCAGCTTCTTCCCTCTCGAATACAATGATGACCCAGTAGCCACTGAAAGAAATGAAGTCTTTCAGTCGTTCGCATTAATACAACCATAAGGCGCTAGAAGAGCCTGCCATTATTACATATTCGTACCTGGACTCGGTTACGATGCGAAAGCAAGGCACATCAACTCTCCTTAACAAACTTGATTGGATAGGTCCAGATTGGATAGGTTGGAGATGACCAGTGCTCGCCATGACGTTCTGCATTGAACGCATTGGGATTTTTCATTTCAGCCTGAAACTTGGATGGATTTTCCGTTAAAATGTAACTAGTTATACGGATTAGTATGGTGAACCATTCTATACCTTTCTTTGCCAACCGGTCAGCTTCTTCACTACCGAATACGCTGCATACAATATCCCAGTATCCACTGAAAGACAAGAGGTCTTTCCCACCTGCTAGCTGCGTCTACAGCCCCATTATACTTTAATAAAGCAGAGGAAGACTCCTTACTTCCTGCTTCGATCACTGCCAAGAGCGCCGCTCTGGAAACAACAAAAACTCATACTCGCTCAAACGACATTCTCTTATTGCAATCTCCACAGTTATAATTATTGACTCTGCAAACAAATAATTCTTAGTAGAAGAATTCTTCTCGACCGTCCAAAATGATGGATGAGGATAGTGAAATTCGGAATTTTTAAAAATAAAAAACTCATATTTTTGCCAACGTTTTGACAAATATATTGTCTTTATCAAGGCATAAAAATAAAGAAAGTTAAACTTCAAAACATGGCAACTTTACATTATATTTATGGAAAATACATAGTCATTATTCTCTGTGGTGTTGCAATTTTCCCATTATATTTTGTGAAATATAATGTAAAGTTGTCATGTTTTGGATTTACTCCTAAGATGATGTTTTGGATTTATGGTATGGTTATTAAACCTAGGTTGTTGTATGCGGCGGTGGTGTGGTGGCGTCGCATTGAGTTAAGACTGCTGCTTAAGGATATTCAACGCTTGGCTTGTTTGGCGGTGACCGGTGCGATGCGGACCACACCTACAGCTGCAATGGAGACTTTTTTAGGAATTCCACCGCTCTTTGTAGAGGTGAAAACTATGGCAATAGAATTAAACAGGCAGATTTTTGCAGGGGAAGCGATATGGTCATTCTACCATTCATCGCGAGATCGCTAGAATGTTGAAGACTTTTGTTTTCGAGCATTCTTACAGTGTCAGGTTAATTACCCTCTAGGGAAGATTGGTCAAGATTGGGTCCGTCTGGCGTGATACCTGATAATTACTTCCGGTGTTACACGGACGGTTCCAGAATGGATGGTAGGTCTGGAGCTGCGATCTATTTTGAGTATGCGACCGGAGATCATTTGACAGTATCTCTTGGTGAATGGACCACGGTCTTCAGACTGAGGTTTATGCTATTCTGTGTTGTGTTTTGGATGAGGGGGTATGTAACACTAACGTAAAAGGTGTTTGTATCTGCTCGGACAGCCAGGCTGCGTTGAAGGCGCTGAGTTCTTGTGTCTTCACTTCCAGGTCGGTGTTAGAATGTTCTAAAAGACAGGAAGAGCTTTTTTCTCTGAAGGATGTGCTTCTAGTCTGGGTGCTACGTCACATGGGAATTTTTGGGAATGAGGAGGTGGATAGGTTTGCCAAATTAGGCGCCTCTCTTCCTTTCATTGGTCCCCAGCCTGCTGTTGGCGTGTCATACTTCCAGACATTATATGGATCTCTTACAGGACATTGTGGTTTAAGGAGACATCTCTACATAATGGGGCTCATGCCGGATCCATTTTGTAGAGTCTGTGAGACAGAGGAGGAAACACCCATCCATCTTATGACTGATTGCTTGGGTTGTGAGGAAATTAGGTTCAGGACCTTTGGTCGGAATAGAATGTCTGTGGAAGAGCTTAGGCTATTTCCGCTTAAGGTTATTGTCCGATTTATTCGGACTGCAGTGAATCTTAGATGGATTAGATCCGGTTCTGGATTTTTGTTCTAGACCCAGGTTGTTGTTGTTTTTCTTGGGGTATCTATATGGGCTCAGTGAGGCTTTGGATAGCGTAGGGTTTTCCTCCCCACAGACAAATAATAATAATAATGTCATGTTTTGAAGTTTAACATTTCTTATTTTTATGCCTTGATAAAGACAATATATTATCGAAACGTTCCAAAAATATAAGTTTTTTATTTTTAAAAAGACCGTATCTCACTATCCTCATCCATCATCCTTAGGAGATGTAGTTGCCTTTAATTTGCATGAATAGGAGAATCTAAACATTATAAAACGACTTTTTGTTTGAGAATAGCATAACCCTCTCCCTCAAAACTCCCATTAAATGAAGTTTCTCGGAAATCAAAAGTGATAGGTTTCTATATGTATATTTAGTATATCTCTATTTCACTAAGTGTAATGAAATGCATCGGCATTTTCATGTAGAAAATCGCAGAACAATGAAAAACTGTTCAATAAAGGCGCACTGCCGGTCAATCTATTTAATTCAAACTCAGAATTGTAGCAATATATTTTAATTAATACTATATGAATGATAGAGTCATATAATAAATTAAAATAGCACTTCCGAGGAAAGCACAACCCCACCCCTAGCACAAAACTCCCTTAAATGAATTTTCTCAGACAAATATTTCAAATAAAAGTTGTTTTTTTTATCCCTCGTCAGTCTCTAGCCTTGCAGCCATATAACCTCGTGCAACCCAGTACAGCGTGGATGTACGCTACGAATTTTTCTAAGGAATTTCGTTCATTTTCCAGCCTGGAGCATACCTGAAGATGGATCCATCTCACCATTATTGCAGAGGATACTGTGGGGTATTAGTCAGTTCTAAGCGGTGTAGGTGCTTATTGAGATAATCGTGCCAAGTGACGGCTTGAAAGCAAGCCACGGCCACATCCCTTGGCAAATCAGGCGGAAGCTTGTGTTCACTGTACTTAAAGCCTTTCCCATCGCTTGCCTTCGGATTGCTTTTCCTCAGTTATCTTTTTAGCATAGCTATCAGTATTTATTTCGCCGACTGGTATATCAGTCTCATGTCTGGCTGGTTCTTCAGAGAAGCTTCTCGAGCCAGGGCACCGCTCGGTCATCATATAAAAGTTGTAGCTCTTAATATGTGTAGTTGACATACAAAGTTTAAAGAAAATCGTTGGAGCCGTTTCTGAGAAAATCTAAAAAAAAAAGACATATCCGGTTAACCGATACTGTCCAAACCTTATTGTCAAGTCCTCTGGTGGAACTTAAATGAAATATCAAGTTTGAACTTACTGCGTTTTTCCATTTCTTCTTACAGTAGTATCACATTCAAACTCAGAATTATTACAACACAATTCAAGTGTTTTTATAATTAAATTTAATAAAATAAGTTTTTTTATTTTTTAAACAGGAAATGGATTTAGTAGATTGCACTCATAGATTGAACATTCTAGAAGGTGTCTCTGTAGATACTGAAGCACAAAATAGATTAAAAATACAAATAAAAGAAAATGAAGATGAAATTTTCCAAAAGGCAAAAGACTTAAGCAAAATAAAAATAGAAATAAGAAATTTAAGTGTAAGTATGTTTAATATTATATTTAACACTATACTGTTCTCAAATTATAAAAACAGAAAATTATAAATAAATTTACCATAAAACTTATAAAACGTACATTAAGCTAAAGGAAATTTGGAAACAATTTACTAAAATGTTAATTTTTTAGAAAGAAGTGAATTTATTACAACTAGATATAAATCAAGCTGAAAATGAAACAAATCAATTGAAAGCTAAAATTGATGGAAGTCGATGTTTTATTGCTGGTGGAAAAAGAGCATATTCCCAAGCACAAGAAGAATACAATAAATGTACGCTTAAATTAAATCTTTTGAAAATGCAAATTAGTTTTGCAGAGGAAAATAAGAAGAAAGAAGGATTATCAGTATCAATGTTGGAAAGGGAAAAATTATATTTGGATACGGTAAATTTATTAAATTTTCTTGAAATCTTAGTAATACTCACAAACCAGTTAAATAAATTTTAAAAGATTTACTAAATTTTATCAGATAATATTCTTAGAAATGAAGAACTATATCCTTTAGATCTACACCTTCTTCTATAGGCGATTGCTTAACATTATCTGTGCTTAATTTTTATCACTCCTTTTCCTAGGCCGAGACATTTCCTCTTGGAATCAATGAGGGTTCGTTGTGTAAATCAGGTTAAAATTTTAGATGCATGTACAAAGTGTTTGAGAATAAAACTTTTATACTTATAGGATGGATTCATTATGGTTTTCACTAAAATTTAAATACTCTCAATGATATTCCTTTAACTTGTGGTAACTCAGCCAAATGATCTTGCCATCTCCTTAGATTCCTATACTCTCCTTTAATTTCTCATATTAGAAAGATAGTCAGCAATAGTTTACAAAATGTTGGGTTATGTCTTTAGGATTTCCACTATCTTCAGATACCGCTTTAGTGTTTCCAAAGACTGTATTTCCATTTGGTTCGTCCACAACTTGAATATGCTTCTGCGGTTTGGATTTTTTTATCATAAACTTCACATTGATACTATTGAAGGGGCCCAGCATAGGTTTCTTAGGATTGTTAAAATGATGGGTTAACAGCTGAAAGATTTGCTTATTGTGATGTATTAGAGCAGATCTTATTTTCTTCTTCAAACCTATACATCATTATATGGATTGTCCTGAATTGGTAGAATTATTCGATTTCCATGTGAACTACAATAGAACTCGCTATAAAACCTGTGTTTTTTAAAAGTTATTATTCAATAAAATATTCCCAATCATTTCCTATACCTAGACTTACATACACTCTCCCTTTTATATAGTTTCTAATTGATTATTCTTATTATTAAATTCATAGTGTTATGCACTTTTTACTATATTGTCTCTTATATTCGTATATGTTTTTGTTTGTTGTATTTGTATAATGTTTACATCTCTAAATCCTAATTAGTATTAACAATAGTAATTAAAAATTGTTTAATTTATATTAACACTCCCTTCATGCATAAATATTTACTATCTCTGAAGTGAATGATCAAATATTAGTTGTACAATATACAACTGTTTCTTATCGATTTTCATATTTGACTTTGATGAGACCAGGTTGGAGTGGCACACTTTCAAAAACTCTCTTAAATGAATCGAGTTGAAATGAATATTTCTATGACATGGTATTAATAAGTTAACAATTATTCTCTCCAGCTCAACACTTCAACACCCATTTTTGGAATTATCACTCTCTTCTGATTTCTGATGGCGCCATTTCAAATTCGCTCAGTGGGCAATTTGAACTTGACGCTTTTTTACCCCCTCAACACTTTAAACCTGTCTTACTTCTTGTGGTCCATATATTCGATTTCTGGAAATGTACATGGGCATTTATTTCTAATATTTTTCCTTGGAAAGAACAGATTTTTTTTTTTTTATCTTTCGACTTTCCACACAGAAAAATGTTCTAGATATGCTAAAGAAGGATAGTCTTAGTCGAAAAGCACGGAGTGAGAATCGATTGCTTCTTGATATTTGTAAGAATGATTACATGTTTCATTTTATTTTCCAATTTTTGCTTGGCATTCAGTAAAAACCATCGCTGGCTGGTTATAGAGACAGTATACAAATTAAATTTTAAGTTGAACACTGTTGGCAGTTAACAGGTTCTGATCAATTTATTGCATCTAGTTACCAGAAGGGCATTCAAAAAAAAAAAAAAATCAGTAAGTTTTTTTTAGAAACTTGGATTAAGGAAAATATTGCAATATACAGATGCTTATAGAATATTCTAATTAATAATTATTTACAACTTACTGGATCAGTTTATTTTTTTTTTTAGGCAATGCAAGAACGTTTAACAGAATTACAAGGACATAAAGACATTCTTATTACTCAGAAAAGAACTCTTATTGAAGAGAAATCGTTTTTAAAAAGAAGTATAGATTATTTACTCAATAAAATAAAAATCAAGGAAAAAAAGTTATTTTTTTTTTATTTTACAAAATGAATTCACATTTATATTTGTCCCACTTTTTATTATTATTATTTTTTTTTTTTGCTTTTAGGTTTGAAATAACTTTGGATTCGATGGGAAAAGGAGAAGATGGCGAACGTATATCATTGGCTAATTTTCAATTAAAAGTATTAAAATTTTAAACCATAATGCCATAAACTTCTCTTCTCAAATTTAGTCAATTTTAGTTTAGATGGTATCATTACACTTTTTTTCTATCTAGCGTTCAAGTTCCATCAAATATTCAGTATGTCCCCCAAATTGTTTGAAAAAATTGAGGCAAATCCCATGATGTATAACTTTTCTTCAATCGATGTTTTCATGGGGCGTTGTTTTTATTAATTTTTGTTTATTTCATTATTATAATTTATAGGAGTTATAGTGCACTGCGACCAAACAAGTCTATGTTTGGTGCTGTGATATCACTATTAAAACTACAACATCCTTTCTTGATCGATTGGTTCTAAGAAATCCTAAAATCTGAGAAGGTTTTAGAAAGAATTACCCTCTTCTTCTCTGTTAAGCGCTCAGTCTTCTTGAACCTTCTTTGAATGATATCAACGCAGTCCATAGAAGGTGTATTCCTTCAAAACCCATACAGAATCTGCAGGTTCTAACACATTCTAGACCTAGCTTCCTCAGGTGCTTCCTTAGTCTACAATGTCTTGTGAAGAAACCTTCAGCATGCGAAGCTTGTTTTTTATTTTTGCTCAGATTGATAGACGGTTATGACTTATTCCGGTCTTAGTTGCCCAGACAATACTTTATCTGCCTTAAGAAAAGTTCTCCAGTGCGACTTAATCCTCATTTCTTAGCTCACTTGAAGAGAGTGGTCGCTTATACCACAAAAAAGTTCATAAAGAGGGTTAATGCGCCTTTCCCTGCCAGGTTGTCAGCTATTTCATTAGCTTCCACGCCGACATGCTCTTGCACTCAAGGGTATTAATATGATCTTCTGCCCATGAATTGATTTAATTTCTCCAGACACATATATTTGTTAATAATGGACAAATATATGGCAGTCTCTAACAGACTATAAGCCCATATAAATGCATTATTAGTATGATTTACATATTACAAGTACTATACGTGCATATATATATATTTAATATGTTTATTTCAAGAAATAGTAATAATTATTGAAGACAGATGATTCTTTATCCAGAACTCTTTGCAAATTGCTTTGAAGGTCCATATCCTTTGGGAACAAATAAGCTACGCCTAAAACTTTCGGACAAAAGGGGAATTTCAAAGTTACATTATATTGTCATAATGAATAGTTTTAATTGTTAAAACAATAGCAGTTCTTCTCAAAAACTCAGTTCTTATCCAAGTAATTAAAAAAAAAAAAAAAGTCTGATCTGAAACTCTCATACGATTTTCTTGTATTGCAATTTTCGCAACATGAGAGATAGAATTTTTCACAAATAATCGGTTACATAGTAAACGTTTAAAAACATGTAGCGATAGGTTTTATAGTTTTAAAAAACATATAAGAATTAGGTTTGTTGAAAGCGAGGAATTAGACATTAGCACAACTAGGAGCCTGATATTTTCGATATGTAGAAGACCAAATGTACTAACAGGGCCTAGCGAGACATGAAAAGTAGTCGAAGTTTAGTTTTTATTTTCTTATTTTTTTTAAATCCATGTGGTTTTATAAGGAAATTTTCTTTTCCTTTTTGCTGAATCCTAATATTTAAAATATTTATTTAATAAAAAAAAAAAAAATCAATCATTTTAAGAAAATTTTAATTTAAAAAAATATTAAATAATGTTATAAATTTGGATAAAAGGTTGACAATAAATGTGAAATGTATTTCAGTCAATGTAATGGAAATTTATATTAAAAATTTAGGTAGCTCAAGAAAAAATTATATTGCAAGATATGGGAGATGAATTGGAAGCAAAAATAAATAAAACAGAAAAAGAGATAGAAGCTTTTGAAAATACATTAAGAGTTGTAACCAGCACAAATGAAAATTTTAAGAACAACCTTGAGTCACTTGACATGGACAGTGAGTATTATTTTTCTAATAATAAGTATATAAAACAGAATAATTTTTATTTAAGCTAATATGCTTATCATATTTCATATAGATGTGTGTATAGCAAGTTAATTATCATTATTATTAAAAAATTATTATTAATCATAAACTTTTAGATATTCTGCATAATAAACATTAGGCTCAAGAAGAATTATTTATTCGATTTATTTCGATTGCTTCAAAGAATTGCAATTTATAAATTTAAGAGAATTGTTTTTATTATTATAAATTATTATTACTGATATATGTGATAGTCATTAGTTTTCTGAGTTAGAGCTATTTTAAGATAACATTAACAAATGTTTTATTATTATTATTATTCCCAAAAGGAATAATACGCTATCCAAAACCCCTCGGGCCCATATAGCTACCCCTAAAGAATACTTACCACTGGGACTAGAATGAAAATCCAGGCCCAGGTTTTAACCATCTAAGTTTCACAACAGACCGAACAAATCGGACCAAAACCTTAAAAGGACACAGCTTAAGATCCTCTACCGACATCCTATTCCGGCCGAAGGTCCTAAACCTAATCTCCTCACAACCCAAACAATTCGTCATCAAATGCATGGGTGTTTCCTCCTCAGTTTCACAAACTCTACAAAAGGGTCAGGCACAAGTCCCATTATATAGAGATGTCTCCTTAAACCACAATGCCCAGTGAGGAATCCAACCAGATATCTGAGGGAGGTCCGTGAAAGACATCGGACCCCACTACTCAAAGCTCCGTCCGGGCCCCCAATGAGCACTTTAGACTGCCGACAACCCACGTGAGGTCATCCACGTCTGAAAGCCCGACAAACATGTGTCAGAAGATACACCAACAGCAGCTGTGGACCAATGAAAGAGAGAGAGGCACCTAATTTGGCAAACCTATCCACCTCCTCATTCCCAAAAATTCCCATATAAAACAAATGTTTTACTTTCTCTTACTCCTGGTTAGAGGAAGTATTGTAATAGTGTCAAAGTTTCGATATCGAGTTTTCACCGGAAATATCCGTTTTGAGGTCTCCTGAGTCCAAAAAAATGGTTTTTAGCAAATGGTCTGTGTGTGTGTACATACATATGTGAACAGCATAGCTCAAAATGAAAAACCGTAGAAAGTTGAAACTTGATATTCCGTTTATATATTACTATGGGATGAGACAGTATATTATCAATCAATATTCTTTCAGTTTCACAAAAGTTTCACAAAAATCATTTAATTTCGATTTTTTGACATAATTTTAGGTCCCTAGGAAGGGACAACCTTCTGATAAAAACTTCTTTATTTAATGAGCTTATAAACCAACCATCATGTACGTTTTTGTTTTTTTTTTCTTAATTGGGAGAATTTTGTCTTCAGTTTGTTAGAAAACTTGGGACTTATATGAGGTGGCCTCATGAAAGAATCTGGAACATTCAAAGAAAAAGTAAATGCATTAATATTTAGAAAATGTATTTAAACTTTTTAACAAGTAATTTAAATATAGGTAGTTAATTTTAGTAACTGCTCTGCAGAAAAATAGATGGATTTACATTTGTAAAGCAAAAGAGCATCCTGCTGTGGAAGTATTAGAGCATGTAAGAATTGAGATATATCCCTAATGTAATCTTTTAATGGCAAACCAATTTCAACGAGTTTCCTGTTTACACTATTAATATAAGTTGAGCATAAAAAAAAAAATTGAAACCAAGATATACGACAAAAAAAAAGGTGCGAAGCTCTAAACATTCCAATTGGAAAATTCATAAAACATTCAGTTAAGTCTGAGCTTCCTGTTATTTCCGTATTTTAGGTATTTTTTTTAACACATACAGACAGACACACATACTCTTCTCTAAAATTTTTTTTTTTTTTTTTACTCAGAGTACTTCAAAATATATATTCCTGGTAAAATCTCAATTTCAAACATTTGACTCGATCGCAGTACTTTCCTCTGTCTAGGAATAAAAGAAAGTAAAAAGTTCATAAAAAACATGGCTTGAATATGTTTTGATATGCTGGATAGAATAAAATAATAATTTTTATGAAAATAGTCCTTTATTTACTTTTATAATAGTTCTCAAATTATCTTGTAACTATTCTTGCTTTTTTTTTTGTCCATTTATGCCGATTTCTAGCAGTCTTGTTTTCAAAACAAATTGACTAAGATCAAGTTTTCACAAAAGTAAAACGGTAAAATATGATTTATACAAGTAGAATACAATATACTATCTTCATTATTTTTAAAGAAATTGTTAGGTTGCGGCACCTTTGATGTATTAACTTTGCCTCGCTATTTCCAAATTATTATTTCTTCCCCCCATATTTCCCACGCCTCCCCGCCTTTTTACCAATCACTCTCTCTCTCTCTTGGTGCTGGGATTGTCGGCGCCTTCTATCTCTTGGGGTTCGCGCCTTTCTTATTTTCCCACACCCTTCAAACGTTCTCTTCCTATAAAATTTCTTCACTTACCTTCAATATCTCGCCAATGCAACTTCGTATTTACCGCTGCTTCTTCTTCTTTAGTTAGTGTTGCACTGTGAATTCGCCTTTTATATTTCGCGTCGCTTTATACGCGCCTATTCTCCTTGTTAATTAATATTAATTCATCGGTGAATAGTAAAACATCTCTCCGCGCCATCGCCTTCACGAGGCTATATCACCTGCGCCTTAGTGGATTCGCCATCACCCGCCGCTTCAACAACGGCGTCATCCGCTTCTAAAGGAGTATTCCAATCCCTCCACGCTCACCTGAGTTCCTTTCTTTCGCCACCCACACCCACACGTACACCACACACCCACACATACGCCACCTCTTCCTTTCTCAGTCCGCCATTCGTCTCATCAACTCTTCTTCGATTCATCACTCACCATCACCAAAAGGTAAGTCTCATTTTGATTTGTTTTACATTATTATTCATTTTTGTTTTTCACCCGCTACTTGCCATCTCGCCTTGGGTGTCTGCCGCGTTTGTAATATTATTTACCTAATTAGTAAATGAAACTGAAAGATATTGCAGCAAAAACAAGAGATAATAAATATAATTATAGCTGAAAGTTAAATTCATTAGTTGTTGCGGCTGGGTCCGCAAAGCTGGAAAACATCTTAAATTTTTACGCCATTTTTAGCCTGCATCATGCTGTGGTCATCGACCACTTTCGAGCTTTCGCCCATCACATATTCTGATAAACAATGTGATAACACTGTCTTGCACAGAGCAAAATCAATTCACACAATACAATTTTGAAAAGTGTATTGTTATGGACTTAATTAGGTATTATGGAAATGGTTTTACTACATACCTGTGTAAGCCAATTTGTGAGTGGCTATATGGGCCCATGGAGGCTTTGGATAGCGCAAAGTTTGGCCCTCCGCACTTTTGAAGTCCAATTTATTTCCATTTTTTAGAAAAGTCATTCTATTTTTGGTCCTATAAAAATGGAAAATTGAATGGGTTTATGCTTGTAAAATTAAAGAGATATGTTTCATTAATATAAATCTCAATTTAACCTGGACATTAATTTCACCTTAATTAAACCTGGACATTAATTTAACCTTAATTATAATCTTAATTAAACCTGGACATTAATATAACTAGAAAAATAAATATAGCCTATTAGGGAAATTTAATTAAATTTATCAATGCGTCAATATATTTTTGATCATTCCAGTTTACTAATTTTCTTGAAATTCGGAATTTTTGCAATCTATTTATTTCCAATTAATTTTGTCTAGATGGTAGAATTGTATAATCGACTAAGATAGCAACTTAGTGGCAAACATAGCCTTAACCCTCCCGACATATAGAGACCATTTGCTAAAAACCACTTTTTTTGGACACAGGGGACCTCAAAACGGATATTTTAATAGGAGTAAGAGAGAGTAAAAGAATGAGTTGATCAACAGTCCATTGTTCTTATATTCTCACATGACACTTCTTACTACAAACAGTACTTACATTCAGTTCTCGAACGGCGCCCAGTAAAGGCAGAATTTGATATTTGATTACATGTAATTCATTTTGAAAATTTAGAACTTGTTTTTGAATATCCCTGCTCGTATATTTATTAAATAAATATATATTTTTTTTAAACTAAAAATATTTATTTTTAAGGTGAAGAAGTCATTGAATTTAAACAACTGGAAGCTGATTACTTCGAACAGATTAAAGAAAATGACAAAATCAAAGATGAATTAGAAGAGGTTAATACAGATATAAAGGTAATTTATTAAATTGTGTGCCATATCTGTGTGGATTGTCTGGAATCGTTGAATAAATGAGATTTGGAATTAGAGGACTGGAAAAATATAGAATTACTCACAGAATTCTCACTATTTAGATTTGGAAATTTTATATTTAACATAGAAAAGTATGACTCATTATGTGGCGTCGCATTGAGATAAGATCCGCTAGACTGCTGCTTGAAGATATTCAACACTTGGCTTGTCTGACGGTGACGGTACGATGCGGACCACACCTACAGCTGCAATGGAGACTTTATTGGGAATTCCACCGCTCTTTGTAGAGGTGAAAACTATGGCAATGAAAGCCTGTTATAGAATTAAACAGGCATGTTTTTGGCAAGGTAGGCGATATGGTCACTCTACCATTCATCGCGAGATACTTTTGAAGGTTCCTGATACAAGTTTTCCTTCTGACAGAATGTTGAAGAATTTTGTTTTCCACCATTCTTACAGTGTCAGGTTACCTTCAAGGGAAGATTGGGTCCGTCTGGCATGATACCTAATAATTGCTTCTCGTGTTACACGGGCGGTTCCATAATGGATGGTAGGTCTGGAGCTGCGGTCTATTTTGAGATCGGAGATCATTTAGCAGTATCTCTTGGTGAATAGACCACAGTCTTCCAGACTGTGGTTTATGCTATTGTTTGTTGCATCTTGGAAGAGAGGGTACGTAACACTAACTTAAAAGGTGTTTGTATCTGCTCGGACAGCCAAGCTACGCTAAAGGCGCTGAGTTCATGTGTCTTCACTTCCAGGTTGGTGTTAGAATGTTCTAAAAGACTGGAAGAGCTTTCTTCTCTGAAGGATGTGCTTCTAGTCTGGGTGCCAGGTCACATGGGAATTTTTGGAAATGAGGAGGTGGATAGGTTTGCCAAATTAGGCGCCTCTCTTCCCGAGCCTGCTGTTGGCGTGTCTTCTAGCACATGTCTCGTCAGGCTTCCAGACATGGACAGCTTCACAGCATTCATCCTTATGGATGAGCTCAGTTTTGTTTTCGGCAGTCCAAAATGTCATCGGGGGTCCGGACAAGGCCATTAGTGAGACGTTGCTGTGTTTTTCACGGAATTCTCTCAAGCATCTGGTTGGATATTTACTGGACATTGTGTTTTAAGGAGACATCTCTACATAATGGGCTCATGTCTCATCCATTTTGTGGAGTCTGTGAGGCAGAGGACGAAACGCCCATCCATCTTATGACTGATTGCCTGGGTTGTGAGGAAATTATGTTCAGGACCTTTGGTCGGAATAGGATGTCTGTGGAAGAGCTTAGGCTATTTCCGCTTAAGGTTATTGTCCGATTTATTCGGACTGCGGTGAATCTTAGATGGATTAGATCCGGGTCTGGATTTTTGATCTAGACCCTGTTTGTTGTTGTTTTTTTTTGGGTAGCTATATGGGCAGAGTGAGGCTTTGGATAGCGTAAGGTTTGGTCCATCACCACAGACAAATAATAATAATAATGAATCATTATGGAGAGTAGATTTTGGGACCAAAAAAAAAATGGAGCATCTGCTCTCTGTTGTAAAACTATTGAATCTCACAATTCAGGACCCAAAGTCGTTAAAGTAAAATGTTAAAAATTGGATGCTTTGTTCAAATTCCTGTCGTATTTGCCACGCATTCGGCTTCGCCTAGATTTTTTTTTTTATATTTTTTTTTAATTACAGGAATTAGAAAAAAAAATAAAAAGTTTGCAACAATATGGGAGGCAAGCAGAACAAGACTGGAAGGTAAAAGAGAAGGAAGTAATGATTCTCACAAAAGATCTTGCTAGTAAACAAATGAAACTGGAGAGAGCTACCAAAATATTACAGAAATTATACAAAGAAGTAATGGCAAAAGAATCAACAATGGGAAGAGCTCTATCATTGGTAATTATTTTATTTATAGTCCCCTACCATCTATATTTTTATAGTTAAGGTTAAACAAAAATATGCAAATTAAAAGAAAACTGGTCAATTTTATAAGCGTGTTAATTGCATGAGGAGAATGTAGTGTGAATGTTTCACATCTTGTACTTTTACTTTCTGTTACTCCTAGTAATAAGAGGAAGTATTCTGATTGTGGCAAAATTTTGAAATTGAGTTTTCACCGGAAATATATGAAGTCTCAGAGTATGGAAAAAAAGGTTTTTGGCGTAAGATTCTCTGTGTGTAAACAAAACAACTCAAATATGGTATTCCGTTTAGGTACTCTACCACCGCATCTGACACGAAGAATTCGGGCAAAAATCTATCAATCGGAAGTGTGATTTTCTTTAAACTTCGTATACTACATACTTAAATAAATACCTATCACTTTTACTTGAAACATTTTCGAAAGAAAATTGATTATTTGGTTCTCTGGGGAGGGAACAGTAGCCTTATAAGCTTTTCTCTAAATTACCACTTCGGTACAACTTTTGATTCTAACATCTACAATATTGTAATGTTTTTCTAAACTAGCTACTGCAACTAGTTTTAAGTGGGTTCGTATCGATAAAATACTCTAAACTTCAATAAAGAAAACACCAATTTATTGTTATACACAATAAATTACAAAATACAACACTTAATAATAATTACTTCACAGTTTAAACCATAAAAGTTCACTTTGTTCACATTTTGTACACTTTTCACAAACTAGTGACTTCGTTTGTAACTGAAAAACTCTCTCAACTCTCTGTGGTCCCTCTACTTATTCCGGTAGAGAACCTTTCAGACTCTTCTCAATTCTTATAAAAAGAACTATTCGCCAGCGCTTCCTGCGGCCACTAAGAGAACTTGAGGTTCCTATTTCCTTTCCTAGATGGCACCACTGGCTGCGTTACAATATTTAATATTACATTTCTTTTGATAAGTTCGTAATATATAATCAACGAAACAATTGAATGAATGTTAATAAATGATTATAACCATTTTATTGATATAAAATGGGAGACAAAAATTAATCAGTGAGTGAAAATATGGTTACGCATCTTGCGTAGTACCAACATCCTAACAATAGTTCAACACTTGTTGGTAAAAAGTAAATATTAGATTAGATTCTACATTTTAGAATCCAAAATAAATAAATTGTATGCTCAAGGTGTTAGTATAAAGATCTTAAGAATTTTAAGTAATACGTACAAAGGAGCTGCAATGTCCAGTTCAGAGGGAGCGAAAGTTTCTAATGAAATTCCAATTTCGGTTTGAATTCTTCGAGGGGAAATTTTAAGCCCGCTCCTTTTCTCTCTTTATCTTTCAGATATTGTAGCTTTTTTTAGAGAAAACGGTGCGAAGGGTTTCAATATTAAGAGTGCGAATGACCTCTTTATGATTCTTTATGCAGATGACATTGTGCTATTAGCCTTCTCGGAGCGAGGAGTCCAATCTTAACATCCTAGAAAGTATTGTGCTCTTAACTCATTAAAGTTCAATACCTCAAAAACTCTTATTGCAACATTTCACAGAGCAGGACGTTTACGCAAATTTAATGATTTTTGGTATTCTAATATTAAAATAGAAGTTAAAAATAAATCAATTTATCTTGGAGTTCCATTCGTAAGTTCTGCAAAATTTCGTCAAATGGCTGAATACTTCTTGTCCAAGTTCTATGCGGCAAATTCTGTGTTAGGAGTATTTTAAGATCTAGCAGGTCGGAATCTTGGCCCAGTAAGTGTCAGCTATGTGATTCCTTAGCGGTAAGTGTGTCATTATAACCTTAGGTACCTCCCTTCTCTCATAGATGGCATCACCGCGGCGTTACAATATATTAATGTACATTCGAAGCATTGTTAGGTTTTCAAATTTGAAGAAAATAGTTAACCGGAAGTGAGATTTTACAGAATAGATTTTTGACTTCTTTTGAATTTTTTTTCGAAAACTGTAGCAATTTTGTTTAAACTTGAATGCTAGATTAGATTAGATTAGACAAAGAGGAGGCAGGGCCTTATTCCACCGTGACCTACATTAGGAGGTCAATAGTGGATCATTAATGTTAAGCATGTCCTCTAGCTTCGCCCTTCTGTACAGGCCAAGCAAAGCTGATGAATGCGGCTCCATCATGAAACTCGTGGCTTCGAAATTGCTTACTCCTAACCTATGAAACCTTGTCCTCATTAGGTTTACACACTCGCAAAGAATATATTCCCGAGATTTCTTCCTCGGCCTTACAGAATCGTCACAATGAGGAATTTTGCTTGCTTCTGTCCTGATGTTTTCTCGCACCATTGCAGATGCTATTCTTCTATTCAAGTTTTGATAGAAGTTTGGGGTCAGACTCCTGAACAAACCGCAGAAGGGTTTTTGGGACCCATATAGAAATGTTCTTCGAGCCCTCTCTTGCTAGGGCATCCAAAACCTTCTCGTTGCCCAAAACCCTGCATATCCCGGCAGTCAAGCGAGTGTCAGCAACTTGAATACTAACTGTATAGATTTAAACCTAGCATTTTTAACTGAACAATTTTAATCCAGAGAAATTTATTTTACTGTGTTCTGAAAAAACTGTGGCGTTACATTAATTTGAAATATTATTTTAGCTTGAGTAAGTTTTGGCGCTTCTTGATTACATTGTAAACACATTCAATTTCTACATGTTATTTGGGTACTGCTAACCTACCATGTACCAACACTAGTTCCGGATCCGTCATGACAACTCAGTAAAATTTCCTATTTTAAAGAAAATGTTCAATGTTATAATTGTATCTGCGTTAGTATGTACAAGACCTGTGAGGGTTTCCACACCGGATATTTTTTCTTACTCAAAATACCATCAAAATGTAACAGCAAAAAAAAAATTAAAAAGTATATATCGGTATGAATAATCCTGTTGGAGATAATAGCCAAAGCAGTCGGTGCGCAAAAAAAAAAAAATTAATCCCTGGCAGGGAAAGTTCCATCAGAAAGTACCGTTGACCAAATATGTAACAGTTGACGAACGATTACCTTGATCTGAGATAATTTATTGTAGTTTTATTTAATAATAGTCTCAAAATTATAACTGATATGACTAATTTAATTTCAAATAAATGTATATGCATAAACTAAATAATGAAATTATTTTAGAGAGAAATCGAAGTCAGAATTGAAGGAGAGAGAACCAAATGTGTTTTACAGCAATTAGCAGAGATGGCCTCTATATATATTGAAACTTCGCCAATCATTCATAAATATTTAAATGAAAAAGGATTAACACTTCCTCAGTTGCAAGAATCAATTTTTTCCATAAATACTGAAACATCTGAGTAAGTTTATATCAAAACCAAGTTCTCTTATAAACAAAACAATATTTAATATTTCGAATTCAGATATTTTTCTTCCAAGGAGCCTCTACAGGCAATTGTCCGGGAATGTGCCCTGAGAAGGCTCCGGGCGCATAGTGACCATAGGTGTTGACGCGTCTTAAAATTAAAAACAAAAATTCCAATATAGAAATGATTAAATGAAAGGGAAATAAATTTTAATATACCATTTATTGAGCCATCCAGTCTTACAATCCATCAGTCCCATGATCGGCTTTTACTTTTCCAATTCTATCTCCCTAGATTAGCTCTCGGTTTCTCTTAATTTGATATGATGAACATGCCAACTTAGGAGATGTATTTGCTCCTATTTCATTGCATTAAAATGTTCACTAAAAATTTGTTTTTTCAAATTGATATATATGAGGTATTTTAAAATTTTCGTTATTGTAAATTCAGTTATCCTCTGTCAGAGTAAAAGTTATGGACCTGTTACAGTAATTAATTTTATCACAAATCTTATTTTAATTCCAATTAATTCATGTTAAAAATCTTTCAGAGTACGTTCATCTGAAGGTGGTTCAAGATTGAGTATTTTAAGCGATGTCAGCCTTGCGCCATCAATTGTACATTTAGATCCAACTGTACTTCTACCAATAGAATATCAAAGACCTCTCTGCAGAAAATAAGAAAACTAAATATACTTTTAAAAGTAATAATTATGTGTTTTTTATAGTAATTTTTATTATATAAAATTCAATTTTATTCTTGACTCCTATTTTTCTTGTAAAAGTAATAATTACCTAAAGATTACATACATTTTGAAGCTTATTTTTGTTTGCAATCCTTAAGAGATGATTCTAAGTATTTCTTATATTAAACTTCCACTCATTTCTATTGTCTGCGCGGCAGACACCCAAGGCGAAGGGGTAAACAGCGGACGAATAAACAATTAAAATTTAAGATAAAAGAGAAGAATTATTTCAAATAGAAGAAGGATAAGACTTACTCTTTGGTGACGGTGAGTAGTGAATCGAAGTGATGATGAGGGGACAGGCGGACTCAGAAAGGAAGATGTGGCGTGTGGGTGTGATGTGTGCGAGTGGGTGTGTGTGTGTATGTGTGTCGAAAAGAGGAACTCAGGTGAGCGGAAGGGGATTGGAGTGGTCCATAGAAGCGGGTGATCTGAGTGCACTCGGTGATGGTGAGTCCACTAAGGCGCAGGTGATATAGTCTCGTGAAGGTGATGGCGCGTAGAGATGAGTCTTATTACTCACCGATGAGTCAATAATAATTAACACGGCGAATAGGCGCGTATAAGAAATGATTATCTATGGTGGCTATATTAGTCCTTCCCAATAGACTAGTTCTTATCCACTGACCAATCGTTGGAGGTGTACCCCTTCTCATCAGTGCACCCACCAGGGACTCTGAGGACACGTTATTAAAGGCCCCCTCGATATCTAAAAAGGTGGCTACCGCGATTTCCTTGTCAAGCGACTTTTGGAGTAGCCTATTTAGGTCATCCAACGCCACGTCTACGGATTTCCCTGCCTGATAGACATATCGACGACTACGTCGAGGATTCCTCCTCAAAATCTCGTCCCTTATAAACCTGTCAATCATCCTCTCCATCGTCTTCAGCAGGAATGAGGACAAGCTTATTGGTCTAAAAGAATTTGGCGATTGGTCTCCCTCGGACGATCCCTCCATGGCACCACGGTTCCATGGGACTACGTGAAGCCTCTCCCTGTCGAACCTCCTACTAAGCACGACCGAAGCGGCCTTTGCATGGTGGAGGTTCGCCTGCACCATTTTGACTACCATGTTAGGCCTCCGAAGGGGGCGGGACGTTGTCCCAGGAAGATTACCGGGGGCCGTCCCTCGGCTTCCACAGCCGCTCCTGGCTTGAGGCCTGTGGAGCAAGCCGGTATCGCTTCCGCCAGGAGACGCACCCACGGGAATCCCCGCCTTTCCGTCCGCCCCTTCCTCTATCCGCCCCTCACCTACGGGTAAAGCAGCCAGGTCTCCCTGTAACGCCTCCATCTCTGCTTCCAGGCCCCCCTATCCTATTTCTGGCGAATCCGCCTTCAAAGAGCTCACTTCCTTGGGCTGATCCTCCTCCGTCTCCATTGCCTTGGCCTCCTCAGAGCTGT
Source organism: Triatoma infestans (assembly GCA_011037195.1). NCBI lineage: Eukaryota > Metazoa > Arthropoda > Insecta > Hemiptera > Reduviidae > Triatoma > Triatoma infestans. The sequence continues at coordinate 34,216 of JAAEAF010007350.1, forward strand.
TACTTTTTGGTTGGGTGCTTTTGACGAAAGTTCACCCGCCCCAACCAAAATAGGGGGACATATCTAGCCTTTGCATCTCCGCCAATGACCCACTGTCCATGGAGAACGTCCAGAGGCACCCACCCTTTAGTTTTCTTCAATTTGGTATTTAGCCCCTGGTTACTCACTTCCAAGCGTGTAAGTACCCTTTCGGCCTCTATCTTCTTACCACCCTCGTTAGGGTACAGGTCTCAGGGCCCAGTATGTCGTTCCCCTCGAGTGTTAGAAGGTTTGCATTTTCCCAGGGTTTAAGCTTTGGAATAGTCTCCCTTAGCCATCCGACTCTATCTTTACCTACAGAAGTAATGACAATATACCCTGGTTTATGGGCACATTTGGCCAATATGACCTGTGGCCCGCCTCTTGGGATTTTGTCATACTTCCCCAGTATTGCGTCCTGGATGACATGCTGCCTCTCCACACTTAGCTGGGTGTCAGGGAAGCCTTCTTGCACAACGGCGATTTTCACCGAAGAGATAGCCTCGCTATAGGATTGCTCCACAGCTTTGGCTTTAGGTGGGATACCCCTCCGACCTGGGCCTCTTGGTCGCCTTTTTCGTGCGTTCGGCCCATTGGAGAAAGTTTTCTCTAATCAATTGTCTTTTGGCCTGTAGGTAATCCTGGCCTGCCTCTATTGGAGCCTCGAGTTCCTTCCTAGAAACCCCTGACAGTTGGGCGACGCGCACCTCCTTCTCTGTCTCACCCTCGATCGCTTCCAGCGACTCCGCCCTAAAGCTTTTCCCGGCTTTTGCCTTGGCCTCCCTGATCGCCGAGCCTCTAGCCCCGCCGAGCCGGCCTTTGGCAGTCCCCGACTTAGCACCGGATTTCGCCTTGGCCATAATGGCCGCGGAGCCGGAGGCTCCATTCTCTCGGCCTTGGGCATCCGCCGTAGTTACTTTAGCCGGTACCTTGGCCCTACTGGTTCTGGGTTTATCCCCTTCTCCATGGCCTGTCGTGCCGGTCTTTGGTGGCATCAATGCCTTAAATTGTTTTTTTATTTTTCCCAAATTTACCCATTAATTCCCACGAGGAGCTGGGGATAGGAACGTCCAGCCGACCAGAGCCCCGCAATAGCCAGGCAAGGCTCTCCGGGGTTTTGCCTGGTGCCCCGGAGGCTCTGTTAACGACACAATACCCCTCGGAACGGGACGCATCACACCTTGGATTGGGCCCTAATTACCGGTCTGTGTCGTGTACTTGTGGTGTTGTTACTTGTGGTGTCCGTGTATTATGTGTGGGTCCTGTGTATTAGATGTTGGGCTGGGATGTTCGCAGGGTCACCCTTACCTGAGGAGGCGGCTAATCCGCCTCCCATCCCCGATGGAATATGAAGGATCGGGTTCGATAGGAAATTAGGATGGCGATGGTAAAATGAGGTGGCCCGCGGTGGGTTACCGCCAGGCCCGCATTGCCCTGATGGCTGCGCTCAAAGAGCTTGCCCCCCGATTCAGGATCGAGGAAGCCTTTGAGGACCAACGGTAGGTAGTAGTAACGGTAGTACAGAGTTGTTTTCACTTGCGGGAAGATAATGGGATATATGTTGTTTTGTAATGAACGAGTTATTGATGTTTACCCAGTTAATAGTATATAATTTTTCTGAAGAAAAGACTCAAATAAAAGTAAGCCCTTAATAGAAAATTGACATTAGTCAAGAGAACCTAGATTTTTGAATATATTTATTTGGTAGCATTCAGAGAAAGTTTGTGGCACTGAAAAGGGCCGTTAAAATTTACATTAAAAAACTTCAGTATTCCTGTGAAAGCATGACCACCTCCACTTTTGTCAGTCTTTTTAGGGAGTAATACAGCTTGAATATTTGGCAAGACACCTCCTTGAGCTATTGTTACACCAGAAAGCAATTTATTGAGTTCTTCGTCATTCCTAATGGCTAACTGCAAATGACGAGGAATTATTCTTGTCTTTTTGTTGTCACGTGCAGCATTACCCGCTAACTCTAACACTTCAGCGGCTAAATATTACATTACCGCTGCCAAATAAACGGGCGCACCTGCACCAACACGTTCGGCATAGTTTCCTTTTCTGAGTAACTGTGGATTCTACCAACCGGAAACTGAAGACCAGCTCGAGACGATCTAGTTTTTGCCTTTCCTTTTGATTTGCCACCTTTGCCACGACCTGACATGGTTTCTTTGTTCGCTATTGTCAACGTGTACAATATTATAGCCTGAGCAGTTCTCATATACCAATTCTAGCACCTCATTGGTTAGCTTTGGTAACAACAGCAGTGCCATCTGTTAAGCTTAAGCTACGTACACACGGGATAGAAAACTAGATTATAGTTTTTACTATAGGTATAGTAAACTAGCATATAGTCAGCTATAAAATTTTACAATCCTGTAGTCGAACCATATCTATTCAGAAATATTACAATACAGGTGGGCCACACGAGAAGGATTCAAAACTAGATGTACAGTATATTTGTAGTGTTGCTATAGTTGAATTTTGAGCGTATATCAATTTTTGGTTGAAATGTTAAAGAAAAAGATTGACGCTTGTCATGTAGTTATAATAAAGCACAAAAGAATGGGGCAAGAAGAAGGAAAAGGTCTGCTTGGATAAAACAATGGATTATGCGTCGTGATCAATTTAATAATACTGAAGAAAATTTGTTGTACGAATATCGTATAGAGTATGAAAATTGTTATCGCAATTTTTTTCGAATAAATGCTGAAGAGTTTGACTATTTATTGGAAAAAGTTGAGCCGCTAATTCAAAAACGCGACACAAATATGAGAGAGCTATATCTCCAACGACAAAGCTTGCTATGACATTAAGATATCTAGCTACAGGCTAAACAATTAATCAGAAACCAAGTCTCATCCCGCGACCTAACTACTTTTTCTTCATTTTTTGACATTTTCTTTTGTATTTATAAATTAATTTGCATTTTATGTATCAATATGTTACAATATATAATTTATAATTGTTCTACAAAAATAAAAGCAAACTTGTAAAACAGAGTAATAAATTTTGATATTTATAACATTCACTTTTGTTGTTTAAACCAGTGTAACCTCCCTAGTTTACCTTCTTACCGCAAGTGAAAAAGAACATAGAAAAACCTAGCTATCCACTATCCATTCTTGTTGGTATAGCTGAAAGTTTTCGTATATAGGCCATAATGAGGGTGTTTACATGGCGATAGTTTTCTCCTATACAATAGCTAAAAACACTAGCGTATAGTTCAGCTATACGAATAGTTTTTGACAATACGAAACGGTCACACAGCTATGGTCACACTATAGCAGAACTAAACGCTAGTTTTCTATCCCGTGGTACATAGCTTTATAATCTATGTGACATTTATTTATAATTTCGAATATTTATTAATTCATTTATTTATTAATTTAATAATACATAAAATAGTTTAATAATTACAAACAACATTTACATTCAGTTCTCGAACGGCGTCCGTTGGTATTTGATTCACTTTGAAGATTTACAACTTTTTGTTTGAATACCCCTGCCTGAAAATTTACATAAATTTATTAAATAAATATATTTTTAAAAAAAGTAAAAATATTTATTTTTAAGGTGAAGAAGTCGTTGAATTTAAGCGACTGGAAGCTGATTACTTCGAACAGATTTAAGAAAATGACAAAATCAAAGATGAATTAGAAGAGGTTAATTTAAATATAAAGGTAATTTATTAAACTTTATCATATATGTAGGTTGTCGGTCTCGTTGTATTAGTGTCATTGAATAATTAATAATTATTTAACTTAATACAATATTTATTATTGTTATAGAAAGATATAATCTATTACACTTTTAAAAAGAATAGTGGAAACTGCAGAATAACTTACAATCACAGCAAAGCTTCTTTTTTCTCGTCCGTAATTAGTTATATATCTTTCCACCAGGGGCATGAAATAATTTTTTTTTTTCGGCTCAAAAATAAAAACATATTATGTCGATACCCAAGACATTAAGAAATAATAATATATAAAGAATATACAAAAAAACTGGTGTGAAACACTCTCTCACACAACGTTCTCAAAATTGTAATTGACAAATTTTATAGTTAGAGTACCAAATTTAATGAAATTCTTCGCAAACTGAAAAACCGTTCAGGAAAAGCGCACTTCCGGTTTACTAATTTTCTTGAAACTCGGAATTTTGGCCATCTATTAATTTCTAGTTAATTTTGTTTGGATGATAGAATTGTAATCAACTGAGAAAAACATAACCCCCTCCTCTAGAAGTGCCCTTAAATGAATTTACCCAGAGAATGTTTTAAGTAAAAGTTGTAGATCACTGCATGTTTAGTTTATATACGAAGTTTCAAGAAAATCGTTGGAGCCATTTTTGAGAAAATCGCGAAAAAGTGAAAAAATGATTTAGTAAAGTGGTAAAGTAAACACGCGCTTCCGGTCATCCGATTTTTTCAAACTCGGAATTTCAACAACACATTTAATTCTAACTGACATTATTTAGATGACAATTGTCTAATAAACTGAAATACCACTTTAGAAGAAACCGTAACCCAGCCCCTCCCCAATAAGTACTATTGGAAATGAATTTTTCCGGAGAAATGTTTCAAATAAAATTTGTAACTCTTTGTATGTGTAGTTATGCTTCAAGAAATTCGTCTGTAATTTTTGAGAAAATGGCAAAAAAGTAAAAAAAAACTAGTGAAGTCTTACTTCCGGTTGAGGAATTTTTCAGATAACGTACTGTCAAATCCAACTTGATACCTAAACGGAATATCAAGTTTCAACTTTCTACGGTTTTTCGATTTTGAGCTATGCTGTTTGATACATACACACACATAGACAGACCATTTTCTAGAAACCACTTTTTTCCAACTCGGGAACCTCAAAATGGATATTTCCGGTATAAACTCGATATCGAAAATTTAACACGATCACAATACTACCTGTTACTAAGGGAGTAAGAGAAAGTAAAAATAAAACAATATATCAATAAATATAGATGGAATAAAAATAATGGTAGGATAAATTGATAGTTGAAACGTGCATAAATTCAAAATATTTACATTATACGATGAAATGGTTTTTCCGCTGGGGTTACCACAATAGACCTTTACGGGTCGCGTTGGCGTAGGTTGAAAAGCCAAGTCGCCCATGAATCTACCTCATCTTAAAAAATGAATTGCTATTTGAAAAATATCAGTAATCCTTCCTACAAGCACACATTACGGCATGAATTGTTTTCAGCGCCAGCTTGCATTATTTTAACTAATACTTAGAAATCAGTAGTTTTAACTACTCGATAATTATTAAAATAATTATCGAGCAGTTGCAGTGTTTCAGAATGCAACACAACCTGGTGACCATCCCAAAAATTAAAGTGATATTTTTGGTGGCCCTGAAAAGGGCCGTTGAAATGAATGTAGCAAAAGAACTTAAGAGCTTTTTTCAGTTTTCTTAGGTAACAAAACTGCCTGAATGTTGGGAAGCACACCACCTTGTGCTATAGTTACGCCTGACAGTAACTTGTTCAATTCTTCGTCATTCCTAATGGCTAGCTGTAAATGACGTGGAATAATCCTAGTCTTTTTGTTGTCTCTAGCAGCATTACCTGCCAATTCCAACACTTCTGCAGCAAGATATTCCATCACTGCTGCTAAATACACAGGAGCACCAGCACCAACTCTCTCGGCATAGTTGCCCTTGCGTAGAAGACGGTGAATCCTACCAACTGGAAACTGTAGACCAGCTCTCGAAGACCTTGTCTTTGCCTTTCCTTTAGATTTGCCTCCTTTGCCACGTCCAGACATATTCAATTATATTTGACACAACACAGATAAATACTGTCTAGCAACGGGCAAAAGCAGGCATTATATAGGCGATGTGCTGTAATTTGATTGGTTCTCTTAATTCCGCTAGAGTGTTTCTATCTGGTGTTTGTGAACTGTACTAAGAGTTCTATGTGTACCTGTTTTTTACTTTTTTCTCTGGTAAAATAGAAACAGATGAACCTTTTTTCACTATGTTATTTCTTTTTCCCCGTATTAATGAAAATACATTTTTAGGCTTTCGAAATAAACATTACTAATGTGAAAATATATATTAAGAGTATTTTAATTTTTTTTCTAGTTATTATTGAATGAAATCATTGATTTTCAGCGTCAAAAATATTGAAGGAACTAAGCTACGCATATGTTCCTGGTCAGCTAACAAAAGGAAAAATAGTGGAATAATTTGATGCTAATATTTTACTTCCCTAAACGCATTTTATTTGAACACTATAGCCGGCACTAAATAAATGTATTGCATTTTTTATCGTTTCACTTTTGAAAGAATATTTCCGTATTTTCTTAATTTGAACTTTAAACATCATCCACTTGTAACAATATAATAGAAGATATAAAAATATACTAAATCAGAAGTAATAATGTTCTTTGTAATGATAAGGTAAGAGATGAGACAATTTTTGACAGAAAGATATACAAAACTGAACTCACCTTGAAGATGATGTAAGCGGAAGCAAGAGAGCGTTGGCGCTGGGCTGCGGTGAAATGACGTAAAGTGGCTGGTGTAAATGAGGCGTGTGAAAGTTGAAATTATGGGGTGGCACAATCGACCCTTAGCGGTCGCTGTGTCCTAGGCTGAAGAGCCAACCCCACATAAAATCTATTTAAGCAACACATTCATTCCTTAGTGTGAACAATGTCCTTGGTCCACCGTTAGTTCACTTGCCCTTGCTCACCAAACAAACATTTTCTGAAAGTAGATCGCAAAATAGCCTAGGTTGATAAGTTAATGGTTAATTTCTATGGGCGGGTTGGCTGGTAAGTGGTGTAAGATACAAAAATTGAAAAATGATCTAAACACCATTTGATTTCCAAGGCGCTTGGCACTTTCATTCAGTGTAAGTACATTCAGCCCTATCTTATAAGCGGACTATTGATCCAGCACCCACGCCACTTGTCGGATACGAAGAACTGCGTGTCGAGTAATGATAAGTGGTGTGAATCCATTTTTGAATTTTAGCGACATGCTGAGTCCACTTGTGACAAAATAGTCTCGCTACTATTGTCACAAGTGGATAGGGGCCTGAGAGCAGACTCGTAGACAAGCCTGCGCAGGTCTCCTAGAGCGAAAGGGTAATGAGCATGAAATAGCTGAGCGAAACGGAGTAAAATAGTTTTGACCTTCCACTAAAAAAGAGTTTTACATAAAAGAGGTATTTGCCTTCCATTGTTAGCTGGTTCGCAAACCTGGTAGCGGATTGAGCTAAGCGAGAAATGAGATGGAAGAGGTTGATGCTTCCATTATCAGCGGACTGAATGGTCAGCCAGTTCATCACAGCCAATTGGATCGAGCAAGTCGTGATTGAAGTTTTCTTTTTCGTTTTTCGTTTCTAGTAATAATGCCAGACGATTCCAGTGATGATGACTATATAAATACGATAAGTAAATGCTTGCTACTCTATAGTTATAAGAAAAAGAAGCGTAACAAACCAAGATTTTGGGTGAGCTACCACATTAGAGAGAGACCTATCAAAGGCGATTTACTACGGATATTCTACGATTTACAAGATGATAATCTCTGTCGCTGGTATTCCATAAACAAGGGTATTGTCGCACTTTTTCAATAAAAAGCTCCATTTTATTCAAATACGCTACGATACTGCAGTCACAGAACACGTTCAAGAATGAGCTGAAAAAGATATTCGTAATGGAAGGCGCGCATAAGTAGCGAGGGAGGTAGGGAAGGGCTAGCGGACACCGTTCAAAACTAGCATTGCACAGCGTGACACAACGGCTCCTTTTTCCTCGCTCACTCCGCTCCGCTGACTCATCTATTGGTGGAAGCACTTGTATGAGATTTGGCGTTGCGAGTCGAACGAAGTCCGTCCCAAATCCGCCCAACTCTGCGACCACTTTTGTAACTCTTTATACTCGTTCAGTCCGCTCCGCTCACTCTTTTCATAGTGGAAGCACTTACATGAAGATAAACCTTTGCGAGTTGAACGGAGACCGAACGGAGCCCGCTTCGCTCGCAGTGGAAGGCGCCCTTTGGGACGTAAACAAACAAAGTACTCTAAACATAATTTGTGACCAAACTTGTACTGTACTGCCTAAAACAATTATATAAAAAAAAACTACTCAGTCCACTTTCCGCTTTTTGCAATCTTATACGCAATAAAAGCTCTGGCCTGATGCGAATCCATTAGAAAAGAAAAGATAAAAATAAACAAACTGCGATCAAATCACACAACTAACTGCGAGTTAACACTCAAGTGGACACGAAGTGTTCCTGGTCTCGAGCCTGCATTGACTGTCGAGTCTCAGAAAACTGTCTCGACACCGAAAGTGATCTCAAATGGACAACCCCCTGAGACTGATCTCGAGACTTTCTCTCGAGCCTTTGTCAGAAGTGAACACTTACCATTACACTATTTTGGCAGCCAACACGCCCATATAGCTGGGACAATGTTTTTAAATGACAACTGATGTATTTAAAAAAATATTTTGAAGGGGAGGAGATTTCGCCATTAAAAGTGGTTATCCAACTGTACTCGGCTTCATCAGAGCATATCTGTCTCGCACCATATTGCCTTTCTCCACTTTTCGCGATCCAAGGCGTCTTCTTCTGTCAATCCATATCCAGCCATGCTCTCGCTGTCCTCATCCATCCATTTTCTTCTAGGTCTTCGCCTTCTTCTGTTCCCTTTTACCTCCCATTGTAAAACCTATTTTGGCAATCTTCCATTTTCCAAGAAAGAAGGAAATTTTTATCTCAACATATTCTGTCAAATAGTTCGAAATCTGATCTTCTCGAAGATCTGTTAATTGTGGAGAATATAAATAAGTTGAATTCTATCTATCTGTTTTGTGTTAACAGTCTGAGATTAAGAAAATGAAAGTAATTAATTTTTAGTTATTTTGAGAAATTCCATTTTTACTTTCTCTTGCTCCTAGTAAGAGGAAGTATTGAAATCGTGTCAATTTTTCGATATCGAGTTTTCACCGGAAATATCCGTTTTGAGTTCCCCTGAGTCCAAAAAAGTGGTTTTTTTAGCAAATGGTCTGTGTGGTGTGTGGGTGTGTGTGTGTGTGTGTGTGTGTGGTGTGTGTGTATGTATGTGAAACAGCATACCTCAAAAACAAAAAACCGTAGAAAAGTTGAAACTTGATATTCCGTTTAGGTATCACCATGGCATCTGAGGATGGCTCATCTGTCAAAATTCCCCAACCGGAAGTACCACTTTACTAGTTGGTTTTATTACTTTTTTGCATTTTTCTCAAAAATGGCTCCGACAATTTTCTTCAAACTTGGTAAATCAACTACAAATACAAAGGGCTACAACTTTTATTTCAAACATTTCTCTGGAAAAATTTATTTAAGGGCGCTTCTGGAGGATAGGTGGGGTTAGGTTTTTATCTTAACTGCTATTTCAGTTTATTAAACAATTCTATCATCTAAATAATGTTAATTAGAATTGAATATGTTGTTGAAATTCCGAGTTTGAAAAAAATCGGATAACCGGAAGTGCGTTGTGTTTAACACTTTACTAAATGATTTTTTCACTATTTCCTAAAAATGGTTTCGATGATTTTCTGAAACTTCCTATATAACCTACACATACAAGAGCTACAATTTTCATAAAACAATTCTCTGGGAAATTCACTTAAGTGCATTTTTGGAGGAGGGTGGGGTTACAAGCTTCTACGAAAGTGGTATCATAGTTGCTTGTCAATCTATCATCCAACAAAACTAATTAGACTAAAGATGCTAAAATTCCGAGTTTCAGGAAAAAGTAAACCGAAGTGCCCTTTTACTAGACAGTTCTTTCAGTTTTTGACGAATTTCATTAATTTGGTACACAAACTATAAATTTGTCAATTATAATTTTGAGTAACAGGAGTAAGGAAAGTTGTGTGAGTGTTTCATACCAGATTTTTTTTTTTGGACTTAAAGACATAATTTATGTTAGAAGTAAATTTTACTTTCCAATTAGCTAGAAATAATTGAAATCAGTTGTCATAAACAGGACTCCCAGAATGATTTTTTTTTTCTTTCTCACCATTATTATCTGACTTCTTATATTTAAGAGCAATCACTACAAGTTTGCTTGTAATTTTTATATATATTTTAAATATTTTTGTCTTCTTCTTTAATTTGTAAATATTTCGAATACTTTTATTTACTTTTCATTAAGTTATTTAATTTCCTATCTAGTTTTGTGTTAGTTATGAATTTATAACGCCAACTCTCTGCTACAAGTTTATACCTTATAAACTGTAATAAATAAATAAAAAAAAGTTGAATCCCTCTCCGATCATGTACTAAGTAACCTCAAAGTGATAAATATTTGGTGTGGCCCTGAAAAGGGCCGTTGAAATAGAATAACATCACACTTACATCTTAGCCTCCAAAACGTACAATGTTCTACCTTGACGTTTTAAGGCGTACACGACGTCCATAGCAGTGACGGTCTTCCTTTTAGCGTGTTCTGTATAAGTGACAGCGTCTCTAATAACGTTCTCAAGGAATACTTTTAACACTCCACGTGTTTCTTCGTAAATCAATCCTGAAATACGTTTCACTCCACCACGGCGAGCAAGACGACGAATAGCTGGCTTAGTAATTCCCTGAATGTTATCTCGCAATACTTTCCTGTGACGCTTGGCACCTCCTTTACCAAGTCCCTTACCGCCCTTGCCACGTCCTGTCATGCTTATATCGTTCGAAGACTATTAACAAACTGATGCTAGAGTCATATTGCAGACGCAATTTATACTCTCTCAACGATGGCTTCCTCCCACTTTCGATAGTGGTAGGTATTAAACGAAGCGATGTTTCACGAACATTTGCGAACACTACCGACATATTAGATGCTAATTTCTTTTTACGCTTCAACATTAAGAGTACTTATAATTATTTAAAATTTAAAAATGTTAAATCTCTGGCTATAGTAGATTCAGAACGATTAAAAAAATAATTAGGATGTATTTTATATAAAATTAACATCAACATCCTAAAAATCAACTATCACTATAATGCAATCCGATTGGTTCGTTTTATTCTAGACCAGCGCTCCTATAGTTTCTCTTTAGGAACAATCTTTTGTTCAATAGTGAATAAGTATAAAGTTCTCTTCCCTTTTCACCTTTAGTGAAATTTGTTTCAATTTTAGTGAAACAATTGTGCTATTTCTTTTGTTATTTGAAGATTATTAAAGTGATCATTACCTTAATTCGTCTCTTATCTTTTTATAATTAGTGATTAAACTGTGCCCTGCTGGCATTGTAGTTACGATCATGAAGTATCGTGATCTCAGCTGGTTACAAACCTTACACAAGATTGAATAAATAATAATGTTGAAATGTGAAATTGTCAATTGAAAATAATCATTCTTGTACTATTCTTTTCCATAACTTAATAAACCTCCATATAAAATGGGAATATTCCAAGTTTTATAGTGTCTTTTAATTTATTTTAAATAAGTTGTTTGTATGTTTTTTCACATATACTCTATAAATTTGTAGTTTTTGCTTTGAATTTTTTAAATTCAGTTTAACAATTACCTTTGTTTCTTGAAAACAGATTTCCGCTACTAAAGATGGTAACCACTCCCTGAAACGTTTAGAAAAATCTACATGTGTATGTTTTATATAAAACCAAATTCTATGCAGAAAATTGGATAGTTTATTATTAATACTGACCCAAAACCGACAATTTTCAAAATAACATAAGTTTTGTATTTTAAATTTTAATTATTAAAAAAAAAAAAATGAAGAGTTTCGTCTGTGACCTGGTAGAGTGGATATCAAGTATAATATCTCTCTTAAGTTTATAAGATTATTCTGTTTTTGCTGTTTTTTTAATCAGTATTCTTACATTTTCTATAGTTCATTTAATGTATTTTTTTTAAAGTTACTGTTTATAAAGTAATCTACAAATTTTCGCAATGTTTATAATTTTCACTACAGTTTACTAGTAAATTAATTTTATTTCGCCAAATAATATTATCTAAAATAATGAATTCATTAATCAAGTGCAGCAGTGCAGCCAAGTGGGGATTACTGATAGTAGGGTAGATAGGAGGGAGAAAGGTGACTTTACTACTATGAGTTCACTTACATCTTCTACCGTGGTGCCATGGAGGGATCATCCGAGGATAAAATCCGAAATTTGGCAAGGTACTGCATAACAAGTCTGTGAGTTGACCTAGAGCGCGCATAGTGTACTAGCAGCAAGGTGGGCTGCGGACTAATACCGGAGCTACACTCCGCTGATTGTGTTACAGCTCTCTTATCATCACCGAAGAGGGAGTGAAAAGGCTGGTTATTATTAGCTCGGCGTACTTCCCTGGTAATGAGGACTCCCCCCCCCCGCGGTTAAGTGGAATAGTCACATACTGCAGGAGAGGGAATCTACAGCTGGTGCTAGGGTGCGACGCCAATGCGCGTAATACTAACCAAAGGGGTAAGTACCTCTATGAATTCATGTGGCTAATTTAGGCTCGGGACCAACTTTTGTGGATTGCAGTTTGAAGAGGGTAGTGCTGGATGTGACGCTAGCCTCGCGCTGTATGTCACTGGCATGAATCAAGTGAACCTGATTGTGATTGCTCAGATCACAGGCATATTAGGTTCGATCAGTAGGCTTCGAAGCTCGAGGGAAACTCACTGGGAGGGATTTTTTAGGAGTCTCATCGAATCTCTCAATGACTTTAAGGTGGATGTACGAGAGAAGGAAAGTCTGGAATGGGCAGTGGCACTGGTAAATGAGGCGATATTGGACGCCTACCTGTTTCAAAAGTACATCTTGATTAATGTATTAAGTGCATTACTTACTAGTGTCCAAAACTGCTATAATTTGCTGGTTCACCTTAGAGAATGCGATGAAATGCTAAGATGGAGTACCTTGCCAAGAGCATGTATTATTTTTATAAAAACATTATTTATAAGACGTATTTTTTCATAGATTATTTTGTCTATCATTATTGAGTACTTCATTGATTAAAGAGATTTTAAATACATTGAAATAATAAAATAATAATAATGGTATATTTAAGAGTTACACTAAATAAACAAACGTTAGCAGAAAAATTTAGACTGTAATATAAAATCATTGATTAGCTTTATTATGGTTTATTTAATTTATTTTTTGCTTTTTGTTTAGTTTATGATTAGATAATTATAGAATAGCATACATAGATGATTATAAAATACTATAGTATTATTTAGAAGTGATGAATATCTTCTAAACGTCGAAACATCGCGACAGAAATAAAAAAAAAATTATCAAGTTACAGTGTGCCTAATTCTCAACTTACATATTTTTATTTGCCGTTACAGTGCAATTTTTCGTGAATTTTGCGTCGGCCTTTTACAGAAGCGTGTATATTAATAAAATAATAATCATGGTATATTTAAGAGTTACAGTAAAGAACAAACGTTAGCAGACATAGAAAGTTCAAATTGTATAAAACGAGTAAATTGTATAACCCAACGTTTGTAGGGCAGAGCACGAAAGAAGATGTGTGTGAGCAGGAAGACGGACGTGCCAGAAAGGTAATTAAAAAAAAGTTTAAAATAAAAAAATTATATTGTAAATATCCTCTTGTATAATATTAGTATAAAAGTAAAAAAAGTTTGAAGAAATTTGTACATTGTAAGTATTGCGGTCACGGGAAAGTAATTTTACACCATTTTTACTTTTTAATATGTCTCTTATTATCATTTCATTTTATATCATTTTTAAAAAAACGCAAAAAATATCAATGGTCTACTGAATAGCGGGTTTTATATAAATTGACGTTCCACTTGAAATGGAGGGAGATTGATTGGCGCTGTGGGAAAATGGGAAGAGCGGAATCCATACTAAGTGGATGGGACTGGATAAAAAGAAATGTACAGATTATTGAACAACATATAAGAGTCTTAATTATTTAATACCTTAAGCATGATAATTTGTGAACGATTTTATAGTATTCCCTTTAAATAGTTAATACCGTAATATAAAAAGACTTTATATCACCGTCTCATGACGGTCTTCTCACAACCACATTAATTTTTTAATTGTATTTGTTTATTTCGTTAATAAATTGATCTTGTTTTAAAATTCACTTTGTCATATATAAAAAAAAATTCTCAAATATTGAGTAAACCAACAGTAGCATTGGCGGGACCACAAAAAAAAAAATATTTTTCCCATTTTAGTTTTTAACGCTCTTCAGTCTTGCCCACTAGTATACCAACAGAAACTATAGTGAATAACTTAAAAATATAAATTACGAGCCTCAGGCATCCTAGAAAATGTTCGATAAAGTGATATAAAAATGGTGGCCCTGAAAAGGGCCGTTGAAATTAAAATTTTTGCTGTACCTCCTTAAGCACGTTCTCCTCTTATACGGCGAGCCAGCTGGATATCCTTGGGCATGATAGTCACTCGCTTGGCGTGAATTGCACACAAATTTGTGTCTTCAAAAAGACCTACTAAGTATGCCTCACTAGCTTCTTGTAGAGCCATAACAGCAGAACTTTGGAATCTCAAATCTGTCTTGAAATCCTGAGCAATTTCTCTCACCAACCGCTGGAACGGCAACTTGCGAATGAGAAGTTCAGTACTTTTTTGGTATCTTCTGATTTCTCTTAAAGCCACTGTACCAGGCCTGTAACGATGTGGTTTTTTCACACCACCAGTTGCTGGTGCGCTTTTCCTAGCCGCCTTTGTTGCCAGTTGTTTCCTCGGAGCCTTGCCACCAGTAGATTTCCTTGCTGTCTGCTTTGTACGAGCCATTCTTGATAAGTAGAATAACTAGAATTATGCTCACGAATCACCTGGGGGTTTCTTTTATACTAGTGCAACTACCCCCTCCCTCATGAGAATAATGATGCCCCCACTACTTTTATCAGTTGCTTACATAAAGCTTGCCATTAACAAAGAATGAGATGAGAATATGCGGCAACTACCAGCAAGCATCATTAATTTTTAGTAACTTATCAAAAAAATACAAAAAAAAGATTTGCTTTTTCATTAGATCTGCAATAAAGTGATCATTCCATTCATATTAGAACGTTTAATATAAAATATACTTATTCGAGATATTTGATTTCATACAAACCAAAACTATGCCCAAGATTTAAATATAATGGCTGTAGGTATTTAAGAGAGAAATTTGTTCAGCTTAAATAAAACAAAATTCCTCAAAATATTAACATTTTTAATGGATTTAAATATATCCAGAATGAGTAAAATGGATGAGTTTCGGTCACAAAAAAAATTTTTTTTCAAATTTTACTTTAATAATTATTGCTATTTATTCTACAAGATTTATTTATTATATGTACCTATCGACTTTTGAAATAAACATTAATGAAATGCAATTCAGGAAATGCATGAAATTCAGGGAATAAACAATTGAGCTATCCGGAATAATACATTAAAATCTTGATTTTGATAATAATGAGTTACTAAATAATTGGAAATCAAGCAAATTGTTAGCAGGGTCCAAAGAAAACGAATTGAAATATAAAATCAAATTTCTTTGAATATGATTATCTTCAAACATGTAATAAAATTGATCATTTTATTAAATATCGAGCGATGTAGCCTGAATTCATTAATTTTTGACACATAGGAATATATTTCTATACATTATTACATTCTCCCCTTTAATTTAAAAAATAATTACAAAAAAAAAATGAGAAATGTAAGTAAAAATATTTTGAATTTACAAAGAAGTCGAACTCACGCATAAACAAAATTTGTACTTCCATTCCAATTAAAGATAATAATGTAATTTGTTTTTCCGTTAAAGAGGTATGAAAAGATAACAAATGCGTAATATATGGGTGTAATTATTGTACTTGAAGTGATTACGTAAGTACACGCGTAGGCGTGAAGTCAGAAGCGTTAGAGGGCTTAATGAAGCACGCAATTATGAAAGTTAACAAAGGCAATAAATCTTTAATTGGCTACCTTGAAGATGCGGTTATGATGAATGAGAAGCTTATGTTGAGCCGGAGAAGCTAGGAAGCGAAAAAGGGTATAAAGGAGGCTGTGTATATGTGTAATTATATCGTGTATAGGTGACGACGGAAGTTGCTGGAAAGATAATTAGTGAATGAAGCGGTGTACGGAAGCGTGCGTTCTTTGATGCGAATAGGACCTCTCGAAAGCTCGTTGGAGGCAGAGTCGAAACACCTGTACGTAAACGCAATACACCCGTGGAGGCGGTAAAATTCGATGATGAAGCAGTAGATGACGGGAACAAATATACACATATGCACGTGATTCGAGCCAAACCACAAGTGAAGAAAAGGGATAAATAACCAGGAAAAAAAGGGTTGGCTGTCTAGGGGAAACCAAAATCCGGAGGCGCGAACGCGCCAGAGAATTGGCGGGAGAGAATTAAAAAGGGGAAAAACAGGATGTCTGGCCGGACGACGCGGGCGCGCGAATTATATTGTTAGGGTTGATAAATTGTTTTTAAAAAACTTTATTCATCAAACCAATGAGAGCGTACTAAGAACAATGTATGTGTCAGTGACAGAGTGACGATGATAGCAAGTTGGCAGTATTTGTATTCTTCGCCACTTGTTGTTTACTACATCTCATCTGACGTATTTAGTGCAGGTGGTGTTTACTATTGCATGGGAACGTAAACAAGGCGGCTTTTTTCTTTGATACGATAAGGTTAGATATACATAACACGCGCGGAAGTTACCAATACAGACACAACAATCTGGCAAGTCGACGCAACACGTATGTTAGCCCTGGAAAGGAAGGGCCTTTGAAAAGTATCGGAATTGCAGGTTCGAATGTATCATACTTGTTTTCCGTGACATCAAGTTCTGCGGAGCCAAGGAAGAATGTAATTTGTTTTTCGATTAAAGCACGAAAAAACCAAAAATGCTGATTATGTGTGGTAGCAGAGAAAAGAGCTGCTGAAAAGCATAAATTTAAAGTATTTTGTATCTAAAACTGGGGCTGCCCAAGTATGTAACGATGCGGACACACAGCTTTTTAATTCAGTCAGGCGAGGACTTTAAATTAACACAAAATCTTTTTTGAACTATTAATTACTTTTGAAAATATAACATCTTGTTTTTCGATGAAGAAACTACGAATAGACAAAAATTCCCGAAATTTTTATGGGTGTATTTATTTACTTGAAGTAAAATTGTGCTGTAGTTTGTTTTTCGATTAGTGAAAGTTCGAAAAGAAAATCTACCAGTTCATATGGGTATTTATTGTACTATAGTGATCATATATGGTGGCCCTGAAAAGGGCCGTTGAAATGAATGTCCAAATATGCCATTTACTTGGAACTAGTGTATTTAGTGACAGCCTTTGTGCCTTCTGAAACAGCGTGCTTAGCTAATTCACCTGGAAGTAACAACCTTACAGCAGTTTGAATCTCTCGTGAAGTGATTGTAGACCTCTTGTTGTAATGTGAAAGGCGGCTAGCCTCAGCAGCAATGCGTTCGAAAATATCATTCACAAAACTGTTCATTATACTCATAGCTTTTGAAGAAACACCAGTATCAGGATGAACTTGCTTTAATACCTTGTAGATGTAGATGGCGTAGCTTTCCTTCCTCCTCCGTTTCTTTTTCTTGTCACTTTTCGTAATGTTCTTCTGGGCCTTGCCAGCCTTCTTCATTGCTTTCCCAGTGGCTTTAGGAGGCATGTTGACTTTCACTGCAGTAACTCCAAACTCATGGTGATACACAAGTGTGATCGCCTATTTATTCTAATTTGTTCGAATGGAACGAACCAATAAACATCTAGCATTTTAGAGGGGGTCATGATAATTGCTACAATGTATTCTATCCCCACTACACTTCTCCCACCCTATGGAGTTTTTTGTGTAATAGGCGTCATGGAAAAGTTTTCATGGCATAATTACAGTAATTCCACAGATGTTTTAACTAATTCAGAATATTTCAGCTTGTTCTGTACCAGATGATTAATTAAATGGCAAGTTAGAACATCTATAAAGTGATTAAGAATATCTATTATATATTTTTAAAATTTCACTTTTATAAAACATTTTAGGTAAATTAATTGCTCTCTTTAGGGCAAGTTTAATTTACACTGAATGTACAACTTAAAGAATATTGATTTGACGCACTATTTAATTAATAACTTGCAGAGTGCTCAAATATAAAAAAAAATAGATTTTACATCGGTACGTTTGGCCGTTGTTAATCAAACAAGGAAAATATTGGTTGGTTGGGGCTAAAGAAAAAAGCTTCAACTTGAAAAGTTTATTCTATCGACATTACGGGCACCTTTGGTGTCTTTCCTCAAAATCTGTCAAAAAGAGGTAAAGAGTAAAAAGTGATAGTTTATGCAATTTTTAAGCATTTAAAAGGTATCCGAACCATTGATAGAATAAATAGTTTTCTTTGGATCCAGCCCAAGTTATACTGGCCACCACAGAATTTTTAGGAGATTTTTTGCACATCGTTTGTGCCGGCGATCTGCAAAATTTCAGCGTTTGAGCCGTACAATTAGAATTATTAAGGACAGAATGTGGCCAGCCCAACTTGACGTCTAGTTAGACTGGCCACCAATTTCTATTTGACTTTTTAAAATTCTTTTTTTACCAATCGTTAGTGCTGCGATTGTGCCGGCGATTCACCAAATTTCAACGTTTGAGCCGTAAAATTGACAAAGATATTGACCAAAACCTATTCGTCGTACTTGAAAACCGAAGGCCAAGTCTGCGGCTAATATTTGAAAGTGCTTCAAATATACGCCGCAGAGAAAGTACTTCACCAAACGGCCCTTTTCATGGCCACCAACTAAAATGTACTCGCCACCGGTTTCTAATCAAATTTTCGAATTTTTTTCTTGGCTAATCTTGACTTCTGAAATGAAATCTTTATTGCATATAGAGATACAATCCTATTGTAAGGGTTGACCTTACAAGTCATTACAAAATACAAGGCATATGGGTATATTAATTTGAGTAATAAAAATAAAATTAACAGACAAAAATAGATAACAGATAGGAAAACATGTTGATAAAACTAGGGAAAAAATCACTATACATTCAGTAGAAGGTAAAGTAAAACCTCTTCAGAATAAACTTAAAAGTATGTTGAATATGGGTTAATATATCAAGTAATTACAATTATTAATAATTACTATATATACGTACAAAAATACTTAATATATAAAAAACAATACACTATATATGCGTGCGTGTGCATGTGTATACTAATTTCTTTAATGCTTTTTGTTTTTTAGTTAATTATTTATATACCTAACAAGATCATGAGGTAAGGCAGGCAAGGAACAATTCGCTATAAAGCAGCTTTTCTAAATTTTGAACTATTAGTTACAAATATGAATATATTATTAATTTTCTGAAATTCTTTAATTTTAAGCCAAAATTCTTTCGAGTTTTTTATATTTCGTACTTTGGTAGTACTTTGTCAAAATATTCCTTCTTATGATTAGAAAGTAGATTTTTGAATAATTTTTTGCTGTCAAGTATTTGTTTAACGCTACCTTCTCGAATAAACTTTTACGATAAGAGTTGTACAAAATAGTCCTTTTAGTCAATTAGTCTCTTATTTTTTGCATTGTTGCAACTCTGTCAAACTAAAGCTTCTTGTCGTTATGAGTTGTGTGGTTTTTTGTTTTTTTTTTAAATACCGGCCTCATTTAGATGCGAAATACATAAATCCTAAAATTGTTCATGAAGTAATTTAGTTTTAGGTTGTAATCAAAATTATAAGATGATATATCCAGTATTGCACATATATTATTTAAATTCGTTTCATTTCTCTGAATACTTAAATTATTGTCATTATTAGTAAGTTTATCAGCTGTGAGTTTAGTAAATAAGGTAAGCAAACAGAGAGAATAGTCAGAAGAATGAATTATTTCTAAAATTTCAAAGTCCTCAATAATATTAGTACTTGAAGTAAGAGACCCATACTAAATCTATTTACACTAGCCTAGATATGTAAACTGGCCGGATTATCACCTAGTGTTCTTACCGTTACATACAAACAAAACAGTATTTTCCATTATATATTTATAAGATGTTTTCCCTCGTTCGTTAGTTACATGATGCAGTTATGTAGTTACATTATCAAGTGAATTCCTAGTTCCATATATGTTAATGCCTGTAAGTGCTAAATAAATAATTGTGTAAAACATTTTGAAGTTTCTCTAAAACAAAATCATTTTCCTTATCTGGCTTCCACTATACACACCCTATATGAAAACTTTCAGATTTATATTTAAATAATACGCATAAGAAAAAAAATCTTTAGAAATAAATTTATTAAAAGTAGTAAAAGCTTTTTTAATCAAAATCATTATACTTCCATTTGCCCTACCTTTTACATTATTTTTAACAGCGTTTAAGGATACACAATAAATTATATTCATTCAAAAAAGAAGGTTTATCTATTACATCATTATTTACCCAAGTTTCAATTTCTAAGTGTGTGTTTCATTTTTGTGTTTTCTGTGTAATTACTTCTTGTTTTGGTGACGAAAAAATCGTTCAATGATTCGCCTCTTGGAGCTTTTAGTTTTCACTTTTTCTGTGAACTTCGTGAAGCCTAAGATGTATCAGTATCCAGTTCTTCGAGATCGGATTGTTCCACTTCTTCTACTGTTTTCCTAGTGTATGATGCAGGTAGTTTATCTTTCTTACGTATATACTCCAAATCCTTCTTCTCCTCGTTTACCACCATAGCTTTCGAATTCTCAGTTAATTTATTGTATATTTGTTATTTGAAAACCACGCAGAATTGATTAATTTATCCTTTTTCAGCCTTCTGGCTTGATAGAACAGTTTAGCATAGAGTGGAGTCATATATTCAGAGATATAAATGGGAACAATTGATGGAAAGTTAGAGATAACACTGGACTCATATTTCTTAGCTTTCAAACATTGCATAAAATTTATTTTGTCTTCCATTTTCAAAAAATTTACTATAATAGGAGGAGGTGTTTTTGTTAACTTTTTTGCTAATCTTGACTTCTGTTAAAATTCTGTGCAAAATTTCTATTGCATTCAAATTAGTGTAAAAAACTATAAAAAAAAAAAAAAATCTGGTGTGAAACACTCACACAACTTTCTCTTACTCCATTTATCAAAATTATAATTGACAAATTTTATAGTTTGTGTACCAAATTAATTCAAATACACGAAAGCTGAAAAAACCGTACAGTAAAAGCCCACTTCCGGTTAACTAATTTTCTTGAAACTCTGAATTTTGGCCATCCATTTATTTCTAATTAATTTTGTTTGGATGATAGAATTGTATAATCAACTATGATCGCACTTAAGAGAATAACATAACCCACCCCTCCCCTAAAAGTGCCATTAAATGAATTTTCTAGAGAAATGTTTTAAATAAAAGTTGTAGCTCATTGTAGAGTAGTTAATATAACTAGTTTAAAGAAAATCGTCGCAGCCACTTTTGAGGAAATCGCGAAAAAATGAAAAAAAACATTTAGTAAAGTGGTAAAGTAAACGCACTTCCGGTTATCCGATTTTTATCAAACTTGGAATTTCAACAACATATTTAATTCTAATTAACATTATTTAGATGTTAGAATTGTTTAATAAACTGAAATCGCACTTAAGATGAAAACCTAACCCCACCCTTCCCCCGTAAGTGCCCTTAAATGAATTTTCCCGGAGAAATGTTTCAAATAAAAGTTGTAGCTCTTTGTATGTGTAGTTGATATACCAAGTTTGAAGAAAATCGTTGGAGGCATTTTTGAGAAAATTGCATAAAATTAAAAATACCTACAAGTAAAGTGGTACTTCCGGGTGAGGAATTTTGACAGGTGACCCACTGTCAGATTCCACGATGATACATAGACGGATTATCAAGTTTGAACTTTCTACGGTTTTTCGTTTTTGAGCTATGCTGTTCACATACATACACGCAGACACACAGACACATACACAGACCATTTGGTAAAAACCACTTTTTGGACTCAGAGGACCTCAAAATGGATATTTCCGGTGAAAAATCCTGAAACAGCAGTTTAGACGAAAACCTAACCCCACCTCTTCCCCATAAGTACGCTTAAATGAATTTTCCCAGAGAAATGTTTCAGATAAAAGTTGTAACTTTTCCTATGTGTAGTTGATATACCAAGTTTGAAGAAAATCGTTGGAGCCAGTTTTGAGAAAATTGAAAAAACGTAAAAAAACCACTAAGTAAAGTGGTACTTCCAGTTGGGGAATTTTGACAGGTGACCCACCTGTCATATGCCATGATGATATCTAGACGGAATATCAAGTTTCAACTTTCTACGGGTTTTCGTTTTTGAGCTATGCTGTTCACAGACATACACAGACACACACACACACACACACACACACAGACCATTTGCTAAAAACCACTTTTTTGGACTCAGGGGACCTCAAAACGGATATTTCCGGTGAAAACTCGATATCGAAAATTTGACACGATTACAATAATTCCTCTTACTAGGAGTAAGAGAGAAAGTAATTAGTAAAAACTATTAGTATAAAAAAAACTAAACGAGATTGTAATACATTTATAATACAATCGAAAATAGCGGTAGTAGTTCAAGTTTTAAAGTTTTTTATATTATTAAATGTATAATGTATTGTTAATGTGGGATTAAAAACGTCAAATAAAGATTCTAAGCCGATATCAAAATTAATTTTAAAACGAGATTAGCAATTAATTACCCGGTAAAACCATTTTAATCACCCTCCTCCTTTTCACTGCTGTAAATATAAGGAAATGGACATGTTAAACTTTCATTAATCAAAATTGAAAGTGAAGTATACACAATTTCAAAGAAGAATCTTTGAAAAGTTTTAGAAATATATCTTAATTTTGAAATAAATTTTTAGTGGTGATAGGGACTGTCCCAAATAACAGAACGGTAAATTTGGCCAAGTCCTTTGTAATTTGGAATTCCTTTCTTTGTATAAAAAAGGGGCAGTTGCACAGAACGCCCAATGATCACTAGATGAAAGGGATCACTATTAACTGTTTCCATGATTAAAGAACGAATTATCTGTTTTAAGAAAAGAAGTTAATGCTTTTAGAAGGCGGTATCAAAGAACACACAATAATCCCATTTTACCAGAAGATAAAAATAAAAATAATGCTTTTAGAAGGCAGCATCAAAGAACATACAATAATCTATTATAAGAGAGGCGCTATAAGGAGAATATTTACAATTCGAGCGGACATCACAAATGAAAAATTAAATTCCTGAAAAGAATACTGTAGCTTAAATGTGAAATAAATCTCACAATTAACGTATGACGTACAAATGTTATGATTAAAACGATATAAAACTTATTATATTAAAACATAATAATTTACATATAACAAAACAATTCACATATATCTTACTATAATTACTTATAAAATTTATTATATTGCAACTTATACTATGGAATATGAGGTATAAAATTGCAGCATAAAGCAGAAACCAGCTAGTTACCTAACAACTCTAATAAATTCAGATGGAAATGAAACAAAGCCTTTCAAGTATTATGGGCACATTTTTGGCACAGGTCAGTGAAGAAAGTGATTACGAAGAAAGAAAGAAAGAATAGAAGATTAGCGACTGGAGGAGTGCCACTAAGGTATTGACTTCAAAAATACTCAACATACCAAGAAGTATTAATCCCGAAAAACGGATTGAAGGCAGGGCAAGAGTGCGGTCAACAGTGACATAAGAAAAGCAATGAAGAAAGAGTAAACAAGGAGCACTTAGTAGGCAATTCTTTACCACAATATTTTCGAGGCTTAAAGGAGGAGGAATAGATTTAAATTAATGAAATCTCCAAACAGTTCGAGCAATGGAAATAGTTCACAAACTGTCATATATAAATTAAATATTTGGATAAGAGAGAAGTGGAGTGATTAGAATCATTACCACAAAAGGCGATCCATGGCCCTTGGAAGGTAGCACGCTAATATCAATATATTTCAGAGAATTTCAAAAATGTATAAATAAACTAGACATCAAGAATTCAATAATAAATAAGATAAAATAAAGCAATTTTTGAAAATATTGATGGGTCCGCAATGCTGGATAACATCCGGTATTTTATCCGTCGTAGCATGCATATTAGTTATGTTCCTTACCGGTTTCGGATATTCATCCATCGTTAGAGCTAATTCACTTATAAAGATTCCTACAGTGTGAGTCTGCAGAAACATTTCGTTGAAGTGAACTCTCTACACGAACTTGGTGAATTTGCTCTGACGATGGATGAATATCCGAAACCGGTCAGGAACATAACTAATATGCATGCTACGACGGATAAAATACCGAAAGCAATTTTTCATTTTAAATAATAATAATAATAATTTTCAACTTTTGAATTTGATTTCTATTCATCTTTTGAATTTTTATCATTACTGTGTCTAGTGCTTCGTTTTTATTGACAATTCAGCAGTTGTTCTGCAAAATTGACAAGTAAATAAATGCACATGGTTCTGTTCATATACATATCAATGACACATCCATTTTGTGTTTTCAAATTTTTTTTTAAACCGCTGCTAGTAGTTCTGTTTAAAACATTTCTTTGGGTCTAGTTATCATCTAAGAGGATTTGATGGAGCGATGGGGGTCATATTTTCCTTTCAAGTTCTTTTTCAATGTAATATATATAATTGTTTCTTCATAATAAATAGACTGTATATGTTACTATTTTGAGTTTGAAGAAAATCGGTTTATCTGACACACGTTTATGCTGAACAGTTTTTTCAGTTTTCTCCATAAAAATGAATTTCACTAAAAATTTTATACTAACCGTGAATATCGAGATCTATCATTTTCGTTTGAATCTTTGTTCCGAGAAATTCATTTAAAAATTTGGATTAGGGGCTTTACTCAAAAAAGTCATTTCATTATCTTTAGATTCTTCCATTAAATACGATACTAGAGACAAACATTTAAGAAATTATAAGTTTGTAGAAGGTTTGTCAATTACAATTTTGTTTACTGCAATGAGAGAAAGTGGTGCAGGAGTTTCACATCAGATTTTTTTTACTTGCCTAACCTGCATCATACACCAAATTTTGATTTAATTTTTAAAATATTATTTTGGTTAATCAAAGGACTTTGGTTATTATATCTTAAAAATTACCGTAATTAATGTAAGAGATTTCATTAATTTCTTGTAATAACATTGTCAAGAGAAAGATTTTTTTTTTTTTTAAATGTTATTTGTTTATTGAAGCCTCCGTTGCATTAAGAATATAATCAATCAGGTTTCATACAAATTTATTGATAACAAACTCGATAATACATCGTCCTCATCTTGCCGTGGTAAAGTATTTAGTAATATTTATTTAGCTACTAATCTCGATTGATGCTCCTTTCTTTTTAAATTCTTTTTTCTACCTCTTTTAGCTGAATCCAGTTTTTTCTTCTTGAGCCACAGGCGATTATGATTAACGCTACGTTTTTTATTGTCCTCGAAAATAACAAGCATTTTACTGTTTTTATAGCCAAGTTTCATTTGGACTGCAGTTTTACAAAGATAGAAGCCAGTATTTTCCCTTCGTTTGCCATTCTGATTCTTGTGAAAATCATTTCTCTATATCATAATCTATCAACAAACATTTGCGTAAAATTTTTTATAGTGTTTACAGGTCTGCAATAACAAATTATTGTTTTTTTTTCATAAGGCATTGTTAAATTTTACCCAGTATCAGGAAGTTTTCCCTTTCACTTTATTAATTACGAATACACTGCCCAATTTTCAGGGATATTCCTTGAGTATTTATTACTTACTTTGATATGTCCGCGAGGTATGCTAAGCCTGTTTTTTTAAAAGGGATTAGAGGTCATTAAAAAAGGGGATAAGTGAGAATGGAAATCTAATATTATCCTCTTGCGGAAAATTGGAAACGTTCCATTATTGTTTGCTATTCTAAAAGCAGTTAGAAAAAAGAGAAATTAAAAATTGTATTCTTTTTGTCTTCGTTTCGTGTTTTTATGGTCAGTTAACATGAAAAATTAGAATATATAGTTGGGTCCGTAATGCTGCATAAAATCATAATGCAAACTTTGATAAAAAAAGTGCTTTCATTTGTGGTCCTACTTCTACTTTTCATCCATATTAAAAGAGCTTCTTTTGAGTTACTGATAATAATATCTGAAACATGGCTTCTGTCTGGTTTTCTCACCTTTAAATGACTCATTTTCCATTAAGTTCCATTAATATTTGAGGTAGTGGAACATTATACTGAACCAATGTTTTTTTCCACAGAACAGAAAAATGTGTTGCACATTTAAAATGTCGTTTTTAAGAACATTCTAAAACATTAATAAATATTCCTACATTTGAATGATTGGTTGAAACTTCCGGTTAAGCTGAGCAAAGCTGCTGACAATTTATTATCAGATCTAATAAATCTGATTCAGTGTATGTATGGTTAGCAGTCGGTAAAAAATATTATGGTTTACATTTCCAGTCAAAACTCTTATTAATATGATCAATATTGATCTTTAAGGAAAGAGAAGTTAGGAATATCTCAGAGAAATAAAATCGGTAGTTCTGCACGATTTGGCTGACCTTTCCACTTTGACAACCACATCATCCGACTGCAATGATGTGATAGATGAATAAATACTATTTATTCTATTTTAAATCAGTACTGAACATGATGAACAAGTGAAAGAAAAGAAAAATATTCAGCGTATAAAAAGTTGGAAACCAAAGACGAAAAGTAGACAAATGAAATATTAAACTAGAAAATATAAATGAACTTAAAATATAAGAAATAAATGACTTTTAATACCAAAAAATTAACAAATATTATCTATACATAACAAAAGAAGGAATACAAAAATTTATTTACAATGAAATTTCAAAAAAAAAAAAAAAAAAAATTATGAGTTACTTCTTAAATAAGAGGGCTGGCTGTTTCTTGACTAGAATCTGCACTAGTTTATTAAATGTAAATACTTGCAATATTTCTTTATACTGTATAAAAAGTAACGTTTCAGAGCAACAATCCTCAAAGAAAGTTGCCCGCTACGATACAATAGTCAAAATGATGTCCACTTAAAGAAAGTAAAATTTAACCATCACAAAGAACATTTAACATTTACAGCCTATTAAAGTAAATGAAAAAAACGCACAAACTTCTGTTGTATAAAATTTCAAAACAACAAAAACACAAGATTTTACCAAACAAAAGTAAAATGATAGGTTATAGTAAACACAATACATTCTATAATGCAGAAATGTGACATTTAATACATTATATACACGTCCCATTCCTCCTCCCACTCTTTAAATACATTATTAATGCTCCTGCACCCTGAACACATCTAAACAGTCATTGGTATATAATAAAAAAAAAACTGCAGAAAACAATGTCATAGATATATTGTGGAAGTGCAGTAACAAACTGAAACGGAGATCTGGAATCCTACCATTCTCACATCTCCCAATCTAGTGCTCCTTCCCCAGCAATGTCATCTTCTTCCGCTTCGTCTTCTCCTCCTCCTTCCCAAACACATATTAAACTTATTACAAAGAATTGCAGAAACGAATTTCACAGATATACTACACATGTGAAGTAATAAACTGAATTAGAGAATGTGGAATCCTACTATTTCCGCATTTCCTAATTCTTGTACTTCTTCCCCAGCAACGTCTTTTTTTCCCGCAACATCGTCGTCTTCGTCTTCTCTACCTCCTTCCTAAACACATATTAAACAGTCTGTATTACAACGAATTGCAGAAAACAGTTTCATAATTTCACTACTACAGTAGTGAAGTAACAAATTGAAATATACCAGTCTTTTTATTACATTTATTTCTGCTTTCTAAATTCAGAATTGTACTGTTGGTTTGATTTATTAAGATTTAAAATTAACATATACAAAACATATACTGTATGATATTGTAATACCTGTATATGATTTCCTGGATCTTATATATTTTGATTTCTTCATTCATGCCGTATTCTTGTTTTTCCTCCTGTTTTTCTTCCTAATCAATTGTTTCTGTTATCTAGTTGGACAATTAATTGTAGAATATAATGTAAGAGCCCTACCAACGCTCTATCGTAATGCAAACATAATAGAGAAAATAATGAAAAGCTACAAACTTGTCGGCTCCTTGAGGTACAATACTGTATCAATTGTTATTATGTTTAACTTTGTTTCGTACCCTTCAGCCTACATTAGAACATAGATAAATTACTCATACTGATCAACACGACATGAGATACTGCAATCAATGGTTACAGCAAATAACGGTAAGAAAAGCATGGAGTTGAAAAATTAATGAAACAAAACTTCAGGCTTCAGGAAGCAAGCGTACTCCTCGTTTTCAGTTTCCTTTCCTTTTTCCTGCAAAATTAAATACTCATTGTTATTAGCAAGAAATTCGGTAATATTAGTTAAGTAAATGATACATTTTGAGGAGGAGCCTAGTGAAGTAAAATACCTGTTTTTTTTTTTCCATTGTAGGTGGTATGCAATTCTTCTCTTTACTGCACCATACTTCGCGGGGCCTTTGCGAACATTTACTGTACATTTTTTTTCTTGATTAATAAGGTGGTTTTCGCAGGGGGGTAATGCATTAATGCCATTGATGACAGCTTGCCAAATGTAAATGATCGCTATAATTTTTCTGACAAGTGCATTGTTTTGAGTGGCGGCACCAACTCGCCGCTGCTACACACCTTCATCGAGTTTTGAGACATTTTATAGAGCTGACCACGTCACTGAGCAGCCCGCCTCCTCTCCAGTGTGCCCTCTCTCTTTACTAAACTATATTCTTCCATAACGAAAAAGTGGAAAAAAATTAATCTGCAATATTATCAAAGAATTATATATACATACATTACAAAGAATTTTTAAGGATGGCTGTCATCATTTTCATATATTAATAAATGTGGTAGAATTTTTCCAGAACTGGGCACTATTTTATCACTTAGGTCATCAATGCAATTAAAGTTTCCAGAAGGTGTCTTAACGTGGGATACGCTTAGTGCCTAATTGCTTGAGAACTAATTGGCGGCTTAAATTCAATCACAATTTTTAAGTGATACTTGATTCCACGAATTGTAACATTTTGAGGTAAACAGCCCAACTCAGTAAGAAATTCTTTATTTTTATTTAAAGAATAAGGTTCTATAAAGATCACACTTCCCACTTGTATCGTTTTCTGTCTCTCGCCCCAACAGTGTTTACCATTATTAAGAAAATGACATTTGGTACGCTTTAATAAGAAGCTGACATTAATACTGTCATCCAAGCTGGTTATACCAAATAAGGTTAAAATTTCATAATTAAGTGGCACAAAAGCACGTTGAAATGTGTCTTCAATGTTACATACATTACATACGCTGGTAACAGTTACACTCGTAAGAGAGTCCTTAATACACTTACCAATTATGATTGCAACATTACATGCACAGTTAATTTTTTTAATTCCACCCTTCAATTGTATGGGCTCGAAAACTAAAAAAAAGTAATTTCAGTCTAAGTAAATTACATTCCGCCATGCTAGTATGATTAAGTTTATATATCAAATCAAATAAAGTGTTTGATTCCCTTCCATCATTGATGATGCGTTTAAAATTTGGAGAATAGCTGCAAAGGAAAGCTAATCCTTGTACCACAGAATCAAGTGGACATGTATTTTCCAACATTACTTTTCACTATTAAATTTGATACCAGGTAATGTAATGTGCTGCCATTTTTTAAGATGCCTGGCATTCCCATGTCTTTAGGAATTTCTTCTCTAAAACTCCAACCTTCTTGCAAAGAAAAATAAGAAGAGCTCACTTTCCTTAATTTTGATGGTTTGTTCTTTCCCATCCAGTTTTCTTCTTCCCTCGGCCGTTTTTGGAAAATAGATTCTGCTGGAAATGAAGTTTGTACCATATATTTTTCATCCTCCTTTGTGCTGGTGAATAGTTCATTTCTACTGGTACTACCTTCTAATAACTTACTGGCACTCAATTTGAGATGTCCTTCCAGGGCGCCAATATGCTTCATAATAAACATATCTGCAGATATGGGTGTGTTATTATGGAAAGCTGACGATTTCAAATCTTTGAAATAGCTTTCAGTATAAGAAGCGGTTGATTTCTTCGGAGCCGACCATGATTTCACCATGATCGCCGACCAAATGGGTAGCTTGTGACATATGCGCTGCAAAGGCGGCACTATTTCCGGCAAAG
The DNA here is from genome assembly GCA_011037195.1 of Triatoma infestans. Classification (NCBI taxonomy): domain Eukaryota; kingdom Metazoa; phylum Arthropoda; class Insecta; order Hemiptera; family Reduviidae; genus Triatoma; species Triatoma infestans. The sequence continues at coordinate 64,406 of JAAEAF010007350.1, forward strand.
AGAATAAATTATCTTCTTCACTATTTTCAACCAGTTGTAATTTTGCCTGGACGGTATCAATTACTTCCGAAAACCAAGAAAATTCAGATTCGGCCTGTTCACACTCTAAAACACCGACATCATATCTTTGTGGTTCACCATCTTCTTCTTGCACGTCAGTATTTTGTACTTGACCCCTGGAAATAAACTGCATAATTTCTCTCTTTGCACTCTTTGTTGCCATATTATCATATACTGATAAAGCAATGAATAATACTTGGGCAACAATGTATTTTATATTCTGTAAATCTGTTAAATCAGTTAACAGACCAATGCAATGGCAGTACATTTTCTTAATTCTTTTATCTTTATTTATGAAAAACTTCCAACGTGTTACCGCTTTAATGAAATGATTCCGATCCATTCTTACGAAACAAGTTGTAATAACTTCTTTCTTTGTTAAACTTGCATAACAAGATTCAACATAAGAGTTTACACTTGTATGGTCTGTAAATGCTGATATGACTGCCTTTATTAATGCTGCGGAGTCATCTGTTCGAACTTCGTTAGGTTTTCTATGAGTATGGCTTAACCATTTCTGAATCCAGAAAGACAATGAAATGGTATCATGGGCTTGTGATAACATCTGTAATACAGGTACGGCAGGACCGTAACTGACAGATAAAACTCCTGCATATAGAAAAGTATGTTTACTTTTATTAAATGCTACAGGTTTCGGGTCAGGTATCAACGGTTTGATCAAAGTTCCAGTAGCGTCTATTGACAGAACAGTGTAATTTTTCGAGCCATAACTTTTATATAATTGAACTTGGGCTGGAGTCCAATAGTGAACAAAAAAAGGATCCAACCCGCAGTCATGAATACTGCCAACATATGGTGAAGTATATTTAAGTGACAGCAAAGCAATTGGTTCTTCTTCTGGGTTATGAAGCTCTGGTAAAATGTGAGAGACATTTCTTCTTAAGAAATTATATAAAGCTTTTGCACTTACTTGATAATTTAAATCCTTAGCAATTCTGGAATAAATGGCATGGCTTGGTACAGGTATTCTACCACAAAACAGTATATTGTCTCTATAGTTTTCAATGGCACTGAGCACTTGATGAGCAGGGACATTACTTTTTCTTGGCATTTTGTCGGTTTCAAATGTAACCGGGTACCAGGTGGTAGGCGGATAAGGGAAGTAATTAAATCATACTGACAGGTACAGGAAGGTAAGGAAAAATACAAAATATAATAAACACAGAATACAGTAAAAGAACTATAATGAGTATACTATAATGGTTGATCTAAAGAACTACAATGAAATAATAGGCTAAGCTAGGGGGCTCTCTTCGTCCCGCAATAATACACACAACTTTTAGTAGATATAGGATAAAATAAAATGCAATAAAATACAGCGCAATAAGTTTTTATGAATAACGATAATGATAGATATTAAGAGTAAACCACGAAATAACTAGAACTAAACCAGGGAATTCTATTAACTTCTAATCATTAAGTAACAAGGTTCTACTACGTCTTAAATCACAAATTCTTATTTACTTTACGTAACAATCCTTACTGTACTTACAATCTACTCCAAACAAGCCCCACCAAACACCTCGTATTTATAATAAAAAGGTAAGCTTAAACCCGCGGTTTACTAACAGCTACTACTCTAAGGTCTAACAACAGTCTAATTAATATAAAACCCCGTTAATTACGTCCAACCAGGGCCAGCGCAATTTTGTGTGCCGCCTCGGCGCCAAACGCTAGAGAATTTGCCAAAAGTACTCACCCAAAAATCCTGTGAGCGTCACCATACTCTAGAGCTCTCCAAGCTAGACTGACTTTATTTTCAAACAATTAATTCTCACGGAGAGAATTGATAGCAGCAAAATGCTGACGCAGCAAACCACACTGCACTGGCCTAGTTGAACAGCTAACTACTCTTTACTCTTAATTATTAATATAAAATATAATACGTCTTTGCTCGCACCACTACACTGCCTCCCTCTTAAGAAAAGGGGCGACTCCCAAGTCGCTCCTTTTTCTCACTACTTGTCTTCACTCTTCGTTCCGCTCCGGGGTCTCGGTCGGTACGGGGTATACGGCGCTGCAGGTTGTGTCGGTTGATCTTCAGTTTGCGAGGGCTCCGGCCGGGGGCGACGTGCCCTGGATTGCCTCCCTCGGTACCAACCCAAGCCTATTATTCCCATAGCCATTAGGGTCAGGCCGGTACCGCCACTCCACCATGTTGCTGGATGCTTGGTCCAGGCTGATTCTTCCTCCCGGTCTTGTATTTTCTCGATGGTAGACATCATCGCTTCCAGTTCTACTTCCGTGGCTTCATGCCTGCCCCTTCGCAGCGAGCCGGCTGCCCTTAACTCTTCCAAGGCCGGTTCGATATAGGGTTCGTTCAGTGGGGTATGGGGCGCACTCGTCAAAGGTAGATTTGGAAGGCGGGTGACCCGCCGCTGTAGCTCGGTAGTAGTACAACCTCGGCTGTTGGGTAGGAGACGGTAATCTACAGTCTGAAGTAGACAGTGCTCGGCTGCCTGCACTTCTCCGAGCCCTTCGATCTTTTGTTCCGTGATATCCACTTGGCCATTGCGGTTGCACTGTGATATTAGATGTGTCTCCTGAGGTACGCTATAGATCCACACGTCGCGGGTTCCGTCCCACTCCCATGTGGGGCGAAAAGGTGTTGTGAGCAGGCTCGTCGCACATATCGGTTGCGCCTCTTCCCAGGTAGCCCCTCTGAATAAGGCGCTGAGGCAGAACTTGCGTTCTCGAGAGAATATAGGGAACTCAACAGGGCACACAAGGAGATGCGTTCCCCGGCACCTGCGCCGCTGCAACTCACTGATGGACGTATGAAAGTCCCGATCTCTGCTGATAAGGAAGTAGTCAGCTTCTGGCTGTAGTATCATGGCCAGCTCGGACGAGCCAGTGGGTATGGGGATCGATCTCACTCGGTACATCTCATATTGTCTTCCTGGCGCCGACAAGGCCAAATCCAACAGTATGCTGATGACATCTCCTGTAGATATGGCGTGTGCTTCCGCTGTGTCATAATAGAAATACATGTCGGCAGGCGAGGTACCCCCCGCAAACTCCAGCCCCCTCGGCAGCCTGGGCGCCACACTTCTTACCATCGCACTCAACTCCATTGGACTGACCAGCAAGATGCTAACCCTCCCTGACGCGAGCCCCTCTAGGGCCCCATGGATGGTTCGTATCGTAGTTAGCGACTCCAACACAGATAGTTCTAGGTTTCTAATGAGAGTGGAAGAGTTAATGTATAAATGTAAGAGGAGGGTGACATTATCTACTTGGGATTCGAGGCGGGAGATTCTGCGGTTATATTGGGATACGTGCAGAGACAGTTGCTCGGCCACGCCATTGAGCCGTTGGTTTGCTTGTGCTATGTCGTTGTTTAATCGTTTAGTCACGGTTAAATGGTCTTTCTCCAAATGGACTAACTCCGCCTCGACCCGGTCTAAATGCTGCAGGTGGGTTTGCGTCTCACGCAGGTCATCTTCATCTGGCGTCCCGAAGAGTACCTTCAGAACCCTCCCTCCGATGTTTAGCAAGCCTCTTTTTTGTCGCCGATGCGGTAACATATCTAGCATAGTTTGACTCTCCTCCAGCAAGTCCTCTTCCAGGGCTAGTATACGCTCTATCTCTTCCTCATGAATTCCGAGGGGCGGTGCCCGGGAGGTGGCCTCCCGCAAATGAGTCCTGGCCTCCAGCGTTAGTGTCCGGAGCCGGGCCACATCGGAGTGGATAGCGGTGGCATTGAGCTGGATCACTATTCTCCAGCGATCCCCTACTAGTAGCGTATCCGCCTCCTTGGTGAACAGCGCCGTCTGTCGCAGTTGGCCGGCGACCATCCCCAAAACTTGCCACACTGTAACACCCGGTAACTGGGTTAAAAGAGACTTGGAAGATACTTGCAATGGGGTCACTACCTTCCCCTCCCTGTCTACTTAAAGGTTCGCGATTTCTCAAGGGGTATGGGGATCTGGGACGTGGCGGGTTACTGTCGTCAGGGTAGTATGTGGAATCTCGCGGATCGTCTCCCTCGGGCGGGGAATAGAGGTAGGAGTAATCCTGGGTCCCACTGCTACATTCGTCGGGGAGGGGTTCTTCCTCCGGGTGTATCACTTCCCTACCGACTTCCTCCTCGTCCTCGGGATTGGGAGCCAACACCCAGGGGGGGAGGGGTACCGGTTCTTCAGGGCTGAATTCTTCCGCCCGGCCATCAGGGGGCGGCTCGGGCCTCGGCGGTTCTATGGTGACCTCTCCTCTATACGGCTTCAATCGGTTAAGATGGATGGTTTGGCGCTCGCCCGGGCGCAGCTCGACACTGTAGGTGCAATCACTCAGCCGCTCGGCCACCCGAAAGGGTCCTCTCCATGGCTTGAGGAACTTTTTCGCTGTGCCCGGCCTGGGTGTTGGAAAATGCACATACACCCATTCACCCTTAGCCAACGTTCGGACCTTGGCCTTGCGATCGTAAACGGCCTTGTTCTTTTCATGCGCTTGTGCGGTTCGCTCCCGAGCGAGGTCGTAGGCTTCCGCTAGCCTAGCACCTAGTTCCTCAACATATCCTTCCTCGGGTTCCCCCTCCTGCTCAGGGCGCGTGCCACAGGGAAAAGGGCGCGCGATTTCCCGGCCAAAGACCAAATAGTTGGGAGTGAACCCCGTAGCACTGTGAGGAGTGCTGTTATATGCCATTACGGCAAACGGCAACCATTCATCCCAGTCCGTACCGTCACGACGGACAAAGTGGGACAGACTATCTACTAAGGTTCTATGGTAGCGCTCTAGGAGACCGTTGCATTGGGGATGGTAGGGTGTGGTTTGTAGCTTCTTGACCCCCAGCATGTCGCAAATTCCCCTCATTAAAGCGGAGCAAAAGTTTGTCCCCTGGTCAGTAAGGATTTGGGAAGGAACGCCATGACGGACAATCACCCGCTGGACGAAGGCGTGGGCAACGCTCTCCGCGGTTTGGTCTCGTAAAGGTATTACCTCCGCATAGCGTGAGAAGTGATCCACGATCGTTAACATATACTTGTTTTGGCGCCTCCGGCTAGAAGGAAGGGGGCCCACAATATCCAGAGATACTAGTGCAAACGGGGATCTAGGGTGCGACACATCTCCCAATGGGACCTTCAACTTGACTGGAGTCTTGCGTTCGTTACAGCTCGGACAATCCCGCACGTAGTTTTTGACATCTTCTCTCCAGGCTGGCCAGAAATACTCTCTGCCCACTATCCCCAACGTTCTCTCCACGCCTGGGTGGCCCGCAAAGCGGGAACTATGGGATTGATGCAGTACGAATCTCCTTAGTTCTCGAGGTACTACTAATTTGTCTTGTTGGGATTCGTCCCCTTTCAAGAATAGTAGCCCATCCGCATCGCGCCTGTATTGATGCCCGGCCTCCCGAACCAACACTTGGCAGTCCTCATCACTCTCCTGAGCGCGCACGAGATCCCTTCGTTCCCACCGATCGCAAGTCCCTTCAATGGCGGCCACAAATCGACTCATAGCGTCCGCATTATGATGTTTCTTGCCCGGTCGGTAGACAGCCTCATAGTCGTACTCGGCGAGGCGCTGTTGCCATCTAGATAACCGCGAGGACGGATCCTTGATTGTGAGTAACCACCGTAAGGCACTGTGATCGGTGACCAGCTGGAACCGCCGTCCGTACAGATAACACCGAAAGTGCGTTATGGCCCACACGGCCGCCAACATCTCCTTCTCCGTCGTACTATAATTCCTTTCCGCCTTCTTCAACTGTCGGCTGGCGAACGCCACCGGTCTCTCCTTGCCCTGATACAGCTGAGATAACACAGCTCCCACGGCCGTACCGGAAGCATCGGTAGCAAGGATGAATGGCAGGGAAAAATCAGGGTATATTAATACGTCATCACCGCAGAGGGCGTCGCGTAAGTTTTCGAAGGCACGCTGTTGGTCCTGTCCCCAACAGAACGGTTGGTCCTGCTTGGTTAATTGTGTAAGGGGCTGGGCCTTGAAAGCGAAATCCGGAATGAATCTACGGTAGTACCCCACTAACCCCAGGAAGGCTCGCACTTCTCGTATATTGCCCGGCACCTTATACGCTTTCATGGCCTCTACTTTTGCCGGATCCGGTTTTACCCCATCCTGGCCCACGATATGTCCCAGGTACTTCACCTGATGTGCCGCAAAACAGCACTTCTCTAAATTTACCTTGAGGTGCGCTTCCCGTAGTTTAGCCAATACCCTACCTAATCTTTCTGCATGCTCCGCGGCGGTAGCGCTACAGACAATAACGTCATCCAAGTACACGAAACAAGCCGTTCCCTTAAGGTCGCTCAGTAAGCGGTCCATCAGCAACTGGAACGTACTGGGAGCCCCGGCTAACCCGAAGGCCATCCGTGTATAGTGGTAGTGGCCTTCCGGTGTGGAAAAGCCCGTTTTATATTGGTCTTCCTTCGCAATCCGGATCTGATGGTACCCCGACGTCATGTCCAAGGTTGTAAAATATTTACTCTTTCCTAGGCCATCTAGGGTCTCTACTATGTTAGGCAGCGGATAGGAAGGCACTCTAGTGACTGAATTTAGCCCCCTAAAATCCGTACAAAACCTATACTTAACAGCTCCGTCCTCGGTCTTCTTCCTGACCAGTACAACCGGCGCCGACCACTCCGAGCTTGATGGGACTATGATTTCTTTGGCGAGCATGTCCTCCACCAGCTCTTTCATAGCCTCCTTCTGGTGGTGTGGCACCCGGTACGGTCTGCGTGCTATAGGTTTTGCATCTGCTGTATCTATGCGGTGGTAGATCTCCGCCGTACAGCCAAGGGAATCCGCCCGGGGATCCTGGAAAACATCTTGATACTCCAGTACCACGCGCCCTATGGTCCTACTCTCCTCTTCGCTGAGGTGGCTCAGCTTATTTTCCAGTATCCTCGAGAGACTAACATCCGCGTCCGAGACGCCTACTCCGGTCATTTCACTCTCCTGGCCGTCGCCGAGCGCCGCCACCTCTATAACATCCTCGCAAACTGACTCCGCCCTCCCCAATCGTTGGTTTTTAGTTAGCCCCACGGGGTCCGTCCCCAAATTTACTACCTGCACCCAGACCTTCCCGTCTCTTACGTTGGCCATGGTCCTCCCAATGCACAGTAGACCTCCCTCAGGTCTCTCCGGTTCAATCAAAACTACCTTGGGTGGCAATAAACCTTCCAACCGCCCCTCCACGATCGTTTCGCAACGAGGGTCCACCCGGGTTGACTTACACAACCTTACACCCCAATAGGTCGCCTCTCGGCGCTCGGCCGCCTCTCGGGCTCCCGCCACCACCACGTCTTCCACTACCGATAAGGCTTCCACTCGAGCCCCGTTCGCTCGCAGCTCTCTGTGCCCCGCATCTACAACCAGATTCAACCCCGAAAGCGCGCTTAGTCCCAGGATACCATCCGCCCTCACGTCTACCTCTGCAATTACAAACTCTTGTAGCCTGCGTTCGGATCCGCAGGATATGTATACCCGCTGCACTCCACGCACGTCCAATTGATTACCCGTTACCCCTTGAGCCTTAATGTCGCAGGGTTCTACCCTGATTCCCCCGATCGGTTCCCTGAGGATCGAGATACCCGCGCCCGTGTCCACTAACAACACCCGCGTCTCTCCTGGGAGACACAACGGAATGGATAAGAAGGATGGCTGCGGCCCCTGAACGTTGGTAATCCTCTCGGTAGCCCCTATAGTTCCTGACCCTCCGCTGCTGGGGCTGGCAGCGGTGGGCAAGCATTTGGGGAAGTGATCGTTGCACTGGTCGTCCGGGACGACTGGCCGACTGTAGCCGCTCTTCTCACACGCTTGGTGCAGTCCCGGGCAATGTGGCCCGCTTGGCCACAGACATAGCATTCTCTCACTTCTCTTTGAATTGGCTCTCCCTGCGGGCGCCGATATCGTTGCTGGTTCGTCATACCTTGGCGGCGGTTCTCTCGGTAGGATGGGCATTCCCTAGCCCAATGCCCCTCACGCCCACAACGGAAGCAACCTCCTCGGGATGGCGCTACCGGAGAGGGCTTATCGACCCCGTGGATACCATATCTCTCTTGACCCCACCTCGACGGTCCGGCTTCCGCTTGCTCAACCAGCGTAGCTCGGCGGACAGCTTCCAGCATAGTGTCAGGGGGTAGGTAGCGCAGCTGCCTTCCTGCTTCGCCCCTAAGCCCCTTCATGTAGGCCGCGAGTACAACACTTTCGGCATGTTTCCGCTCCCATAATTGCTCCTCTTCGGGACCCTTCCTGGTAAGCGTGCGTTCCCCCAGCTGTCTGCAGCGATCAGCAAACTCTCTCGCGCCTTCCTCCCTCCCCTGCGTCACCGAGTTTAAGGCTAGTAAGCTCTGCGCCGGGGTGGCCGTCTCCTGAAATCTCTCCTCTAGAACCCGACGATAGCACGAAAACTCTGTATGTATCCCCTGCAATTCTGGGTGACTACTAATGCACCTCGCTGCCTGGCCAGTAGCTTTAAGTCGGCAGACCAGCACCTTATCTGCGTCTGTCCAATTTCCGCTAGTGGCCACCATTTCTAGATTACGCAGGAACTCAGTCACCGGTGCAGACCCCGGCTCCCCTGACCAGCTAGGGATCAGGTGCATCAAGGACATATCCCGCTTCGACCCCGATGGCTTGGCGCCCACATCAACACCGTCCGGGTTCTCTTGACCCACTCGGTTGCGGCCTTGTAGCTCCATGGCTTCCAATCGCTTAGCAAGCTCTTCCCTCTCCCTATCCCGTACGGCTAATTCGGCATTAAGCCGTCGCAACTCCTCCACCTCCCTCCGCAACTCTTCCTCCTTAGCCTCCTTCGGCATAATTTTATGATTAGGGAGCCTCGGATCCCACTTCTGACACCAAATGTAACCGGATACCAGGTGGTAGGCGGATAAGGGAAGTAATTAAATCATACTGACAGGTACAGGAAGGTAAGGAAAAATACAAAATATAATAAACACAGAATACAGTAAAAGAACTATAA